>JAVTVY010055035.1:0-28833 GCA_036873755.1 Hanleya hanleyi | reverse complement strand
GGAGTAACTGATAACACAAGCTTACATCCACTGTATATATTTACACTGCCGCAGGGCTCGAATTATGCTTTGCCGCAAGTCTTGAATATTATTACAAATCATTGATATTAATTGACATTACACAGTAAGGTAATAATACGCCCCCGAGACCAGGGCATTATTACCACATATATATGCAGACAATCTGAGCCTATTAACTCGTCCTTGGGTCATGGCCTGCCGAGCCGAAGTCAGGTCGCCGAAGACGGGTCGCCGAAGACGGGCCGCCGAAGACGTGAAGTCTGCCGAGCCGAAAGGGGTCAGGTCGCCGAAGACGGGTCGCCGAAGACGGGTCGCCGAAGACGTGAAGTCTGCCGAGCCGAAAGGGGTCGCCGCCGAATTCGGGCCGCCGAAGACGTGAAGTCTGCCGAGCCGAAAGGGGTCGCCGCCGAATTCGGGCCGCCGAATTCGGGTCGCCGAAGACGTGAGGTCTGCCGAGCCGAAAGGGGCTGCCGCCGAAGACGCTGTGGTGTGCCGTACGGGCCGACGCCGCCGAAGGGCTACTGCTAGGAGAGGCAGTGATACGGAGAGGATTCCAGAGACGATTAATAACGCTTAGATGAACTAGGCCGTGTAACCTTAGACACGGTAGACGTTCCATAGAGTCCGGGGCTACGCCTACGACCGGAGGGGAACCAGAGACGCCGTACGATACCACGACGAGAGCCGGTCTGGATGAGACTGGGCCGTGACGCGTCATAGATAGGGTCTCTTGTATATATTGTATATTATTAGTCTTTCTCTTTAAGATAAAGATAACACTTAACGATAACTACCTCGAGAGTAGGGATCTTTATTACAGGTATTGTGCGCGTACAGAGCTGTGTACATTGCAGAATACAATATTATTACTTTATTATTGCCTTGGTTGTTTCTACAGGTCCCTCCCATCCTACCTCCTCGACCCAGACAAGGTGACAGGTTGAATCGGACCTTCCTCGTTGGCCAATTCCAGTCATACGAGACTGCGTTCACATCAGCCTGACAATTTGTCACAGGGGCCTGAGACCAGGCCGCCTCAAGTCTCGTGTACACCGCAAAGATAGACGTTTTCTGACCGCTCGAACGTCACAACTGGTGGCAGCGGTGGGATGGCCAACACCGGGAAACCGATGGAGAAGGGACCACGCTGGGAAGAAACAAGAAACCCAAGCATGACGACTATTGGAGACGTCGGCGCCGAACTACGTCCAGCGGACAGCGACTCGCTGTCATGGAGGACGAGAAACCAGCGGCAGCTGTCCACAACGCCAACTCCAAGGGACCAAGAAGAGTCACGACGAGGAGTGGGGACCGGACGATCAGCGTTTGAGGCACCGAAGAGTGTGGATTTGCTAGACCTGTCCACAGTAGAACTAGACGCAGTGCTGTCGGCTCCCCCAGCTGACCTGTCGCCGATACCTGCGTGGCAGACGTTGCCCGACGAGAACGGAAGTTATCGAGCCCCTAAAGACCCTGGTTCTGATAACCACGGTCTCGGGGGCCGATACGAACCCTGTGACGACGATTCGACCGTACAGATGATGGAAGAGATTGCCGAGCTACAACAAACCATCGGATGTATGGCCAGAACGTTCCAGTCGAGTGTATCGATGCTAACGAGCCAGATGTCCAAAATCACCGACAGCCAGATGCGGGAAAGAGAGGCAATCAGACGACCGGACACTGAAAACGACGCCACAGAGCTGAATGCGAGTTGTGGAACTGCCGAAATGGTTGGTGATTACCGCCGAACCGAATGTATGTCCGGGTCGCAGCAGGGTTGCGATCAGACGCCGCCGCCGCCGCCGAGGAGAGGACGAGATGATCCCATGAGCTGGAGGCAGCCATTACAAACCTCAACCCCTGCTATTGAGGTGAGGCGACCGATGTTGACGGCGGCAAAGGCAGCTACCTATGATGGGGAAACGCCATTACGGGATTATCTCTCCCATTTCGATCACTGTGCTGCTATCAACGGATGGACATACTCACAACGGGGTCAATATCTGGCCGTCGCTCTTCGAGGATCTGCTCAGCAGCTGTTGGCCAGCTTGAAATCAGAGCCAGGGAGCGCTGACTATGGACGATTGAGGGATGCCTTGGAGAAGCGGTTTGCTCCGCCGAATCAATTGGATTTGTATAAAACGCAGTTGAAAGCCAGATACCGAGAGAAGTCAGAAGATCTTCCGGGTCTAGCCCAGGCTTTATTTCGGCTTGCACAACAGGCATATCCCGATGCCGGAGAGGACGTATAGGATACCTTGGCAAAGGATCAGTTTTTGGAGGCTATTGGGGACGAGCTTAGATTTCTTGTATGGCAGACGCGGCCGAAGACCGTAGATGCAGCTGTACACTCTGCTGTAGAAGTAGAAGCATTCAAGTCCTCGCAACGCCGTAAGACTTGGGCAACCGCGAAGTCCACGGTTCCTAGTAAAGATGAGGGATTAGCTGCAACCTCCGAGGATGACGAAGAATCTGAAGCTCGGCTGAGAAAACAGATCAAAGAATTGATGGAAGAAATAATGCGAAAGTCTCAGCCTCAACCACGGCGACAACCACCCAGATACGCCAGAGGCCCACAACGGACGTATGGGAATCGGGAACGAAGTAATGCTTGCTGGTCGTGCGGCAGAAATGGTCGCTACAGGGCGGACTGCCCGGATGTATCCAAAGCAGATGACTCTAAATCGCCGAGATTGCCCAAGAGTCCTCCCAAAGTTAATACTTCCGGGGAAGCTGGACTCTATTTGCCTGCCCAGATCGGGCCAGTGAAGATGTGGTGTTGTGTTGATACGGGGGCGTCGATTTCCCTCCTGAGCGAGAAAGTATACCAGCAGCTGAGTCCGCGGCTCAGACCAGCCTTGAGTAGCCCATCTTACGCTAGTATTCGTATGGCTGACGGTACGCTGATGCCCCTGAAAGGTGAAGCTGATTTTAAAATCACTATAGACGGCACCACACGAACACAGAGGATGATAGTCGGAGATCTGACAGTGGACGCTCTTCTAGGGTACGACTTTCTCAGCACCCACTGTACCAAGATCGACACAGAGCGCCACAGGATCAAGTATGGTGGCCGCTACATCCAATGCGAGGTCGTGGGGAGCGCAGGCTGTTACCGTGTAGCCGTGACCGAGACTGTGACTATTCCTGCTGGAGCCGAAGCCGTTGTGACAGGAAAAGTTCGTGGGGGCCTACCAGGCGAGGTAGGGATGATTGAAAACGAACCGGAGTTTACCCAGAAGACAGGAGCCATGGTGGCCAGGGTCCTCACCGAGGTTGACCGTGACTGCGAAGTCACCCTGAGGTTTCTCAACTTGTCCTCAGATCCGACTGTAGTCCAGGCCGGGACGCTGTGCGGTCGTATGGGTGAAGTAGAAGTAGTGGAAGACCAAGTTTCGAGTGCGGCCGAAGCGTCGAAGCCGAGCCGTGCGAAACCTAGTAGACAGAGGCCCGCCGTGCCGACCAGCGCATGTCCAGACCACCTTACAGATCTGGTTCGACGATCCAGCGAAGGCCTAGAGACAGACCAAGCCCTGGCTGTAGAAGATTTGGTCACCCGATATACTGACCTGTTCGCTAAGGACGATACTGATCTAGGTCGAACGACGAAGGTACAACATCACATAAAGACTGGAAGTGCACCACCCATCCGCATTCCGCCGAGGCGACCGCCGATTCACGCCCGTGAAATGATCGATGAACAAGTTGAAGACATGTTACAGCGTGGAGTGGTCGAGCCATCCAGTGGACCGTGGTCAGCGCCGGTAGTTCTGGTGAAAAAGAAGGACGGGAAAATGCGCTTCTGCGTTGATTACCGTGCTTTGAACAAGATCACAGAGAAGGATGCTTACCCGTTGCCGAGGATCGACGACTCTCTGGATTCTTTAGCAGGTGCCAGTTGGTGGAGTACCCTTGACTTAATGTCAGGGTACTGGCAAGTTGAAGTGTCCCCCGAAGATAGATGCAAGACAGCCTTTGCAACCAGGAAAGGTCTGTACCAGTTCCGAGTTATGCCGTTCGGGCTGTGCAATGCGCCCGGGACCTTTGAGCGGCTAATGGAAGCCATCCTAGCAGGACTCCATTATGATACGTGTCTCGTCTACCTTGACGATATCATTGTTTTTGGACGGACGTTTGACGAGATGATCCGGCGTCTTGACGGGGTCTTCGAGAGGTTAAAACAGCATGGTCTTAAGCTCAAGCCGTCCAAGTGCGTCATAGGGGCACGACAAGTCCTGTATCTGGGCCACGTAGTATCACAGAATGGGATTGGAACTGACCCACAGAAAATCCGTGCTGTGCGAGACTGGCCTCCACCCGTTTCGCAGACCGAGGTTCGGAGCTTCCTGGGCCTCTGCAGCTACTATCGACGTTTCATCCGGGACTTTGCCACCATTGCAGCGCCGCTGCATACGTTAATTGAAAAGAAGGCAGTCTTCATATGGGACAACACAGCGCAGCAAGCCTTCGACACCCTGAAAGACAAGCTGACAACCGCGCCTGTGCTTGCTATGCCAGACTTTCAGCTCCCTTTCATTTTGGACACGGACGCGAGTAACTATGGCATCGGGGCCGTTTTGTCACAGATGATAGATGGAGAAGAGAAGGTCGTGGCATACGCCAGCCGCGTGTTGTCGAAGGCCGAACGAGCCTACTGTGTGACGAGAAGAGAACTACTTGCTGTTGTGCATTTCGTCAAATGCTTTCGGGCGGAAGTTTTTGCTTCGCACCGATCACGGCTCGCTGAGATGGCTCATGCGGTTCAAGGAACCAGAGGGACAGCTGGCCCGTTGGATTCAGGCCCTTGGCGTCTACGATTTCAACATCGAGCATCGTCCGGGTCGGAAACATGGTAACGCCGACGCACTGAGTCGTATCCCATGCAAACAGTGTGGTCGATCAAGCAGCGATGACGTTCAGGCAGCCGCCCGTGTGATTGAGATGGTGTCGCCAACCGAAGGGTTCGGCCGAGCCCAGGCCGAAGATCCCGACCTACAACCTGTTCTCGACTGGGTGCGGCAAGGTAGCCGACCAAACCGGGAAGACGTCAGTCCGTACGGACTAGTCAAGAAGAGCCTGTGGGGTGCCTTCGATATGTTGGAGATTTGCGATTCGCTGCTGGTTAGACGTTGGGTGGATGACCGTGGTAATGTCAAGCGACGACTACTGGTTGTACCTCGTTCCTTGCGCCGTAAAGTGTTAAGAGAGTGCCACGACGGCCCCACCGGTGGACATCTCGGAGTAAAGAAGACTTTAGCGAAGGTGAGACAGGCCTATACCTGGCCTGGCCTGCAGACGGACATACGCCAATGGTGCCGAAGCTGCGATGTATGTAACAGAAGAAAGCAGGCTGGACGCAAACCGCGAGGACCACACAGTGGACAGATGACTGGTTGTCCGGGAGAGAGGATTGCAGTCGACATCCTTGGGCCAATGCCTGAGACGGGCAGTGGAAACCAGTATATTGCGGTCATCGGAGACTATTTTACTCGCTGGGTCGAAGCCGTTGCCATGCCCAATCAAGAAGCTCCTACTGTTGCACAAGCTGTGGTGGAACACTATGTGACCAAGTTCGGTGTTCCAATGGCGATCCATTCGGACCAAGGCCGCCAGTTTGAGAGCCGAGTTTTCAAAGGGATGTGCCGAATTTTGGGGATGAGGAAGACAAGGACGACGCCATACCACCCCCAATCAAATGGCATGATTGAGCGGTTCAACAGAACATTAGCCCAAATGCTACATGCCAGTGTTGACCGTCATCCAAGCGACTGGGACTTGCATATACCGCTTGTAGTGATGTCCTATCGTGCTACGGCCCATGAAACGACAGGATTTTCGCCGAATATGATGGTGTTCGGAAGAGAAGTCTCTCTGCCATCTCACTTGGTACTGGGAGCTCCTCCACGTCAGCAAGTGGAACCTACAGAGTGGGTAGGAGAACTACGGGACGAGATGGACGAGATTCATCGTAACGCCCGAGAAGTGACTGGGAAGAGCCTGCGGCGCCAGAAGCGGGTATATGATAGCAAGGCCTTCCCGCAAAAGTATAAACCTGGAGATCAGGTTTACCTGTACATTTCTGCTCCAAGACGTGGAGAGAATCGAAAACTACGAGACCGCTGGGCAGGACCATACGTGATAAAGGAAGCTCTCACGGACGTGACCTACCGCATTGCAGATGAGGACGGAGGTCTCCGGGTTGTTCACCATGACAAGCTGAAGCCTTTCTATGCTCGTGAGATGTCCACCAGTGAGTCTGAAGAAACGTCTGGCGACGATGGAGATGTAGAATCAGATGATAGCGTCGGACATGGGGCTATCTTTCCTTACCCCATGGAACCATCGACTGTCGTCAGAACGCCGACTGTTGACCGGCGACCTCGATTGACCCGGGGCGGGCGTGAGATACGGCGACCACGGAGATTTGCCGATTTCGAGGTTGATTTGCAGTCTGCATCACCATTGGATCTCGAGATGGAAGCTTTACCCCCGGCCGAGGCCGAGACAGAACCGCGGCGGACGACCCGAGGTCGAGTGATTAGACGCCCCGCGCGTTATCGGGATTAATGTAATTCGGCAGTGTTTGGTCAGTGCCGTGAAGCAGGGACCTGATGTCTCCTCCTTCAGTGACGACCCAGCAGACCGCTGGGAGGAACGTCTGATGTAATTCTACCGTATTGAAGCCTTTGTTATTATACTGTGGACTATCTACACTTTCGGAGAAAGGACTGCGTGTTCATTCTACTCATCTGTGATTGGTAGCTGTGCCGAGCTCCACGACGAGGGCGTCGTGTTTTCGAAGGCGTGGGTAGTGTGACGAAAATGCCCATGGCCTGCAGAATGTTATTTTCGTTCTATGCGGACATTCTAAATAGCATTGTGAATGGACCGATAATGGTGGATATTCGACTTACCTGTATTAACTGTGCGCTGAAACTTTCAGCGAGGGACGTGTAAATATCCCTGACACGCATCTTGCATCGAAACCGGGCGAGAGAAGTCGAACTCTGTTGATCTGACACGAAATCCAACACCGCCGGAGTCTATACTTTCGCTTTATGGGGGCTGCCATGTTTGGACGCGCAATGGATTCTGGGAGCCAGAGCCTATATAAGACGCAGAGAATGGACGTTCGGCATTCTGTCCCAGACGATCGGCGGGTGAACATCGTGCGGGAGAGCACAGAGACAGGATCGCCGCAAATGCGCCGAAAGTGCCGAAAGTGCCGAATTGACTGCCGAAACAGCGCCGAACCATCCGCCGAAGGGTTGGAAAGCCGAGAGCTTAGCCATAGCTTGGGGATAATAGATACTAACACGCACAGTATCTGATGACGAGACGAACCGCCAGACGGGGATAAGATACTAACACGCACAGTATCTGAAGACGAGATGTCCATCAACGGGGAATACAGAGCACCAAATATCCCACACTGCAGCCCATCACACAAATACCATTTTACATGATTACATATACTTGCTCACATACAAGATCGTCGGCCTTACGGACGGAATAGATCTAATCACACTCATCTACACTAGTTATTCACAGGCCTCGGCTAGGAGTAACTGATAACACAAGCTTACATCCACTGTATATATTTACACTGCCGCAGGGCTCGAATTATGCTTTGCCGCAAGTCTTGAATACTATTACAAATCATTGATATTAATTGACATTACACAGTAAGGTAAGGCCGGGGAATATTGATTCTATGTTTCGCGTCGCCGCGCGCCTAGGTTTTACGGGAATGTGAAGCCAATACAAATGTATGCCGCGTTGAATTTTGCCAAATCTGGGAGATAAAAACACAGTCACTAACTCTAATTTAAGATGACTATAAACTTAAGTTTATATGGTTTACCAGATTTGATGTGTTTTAGTTAACAGCGGGCAAAATAACGCCTGTCTATCTGCCGCGGACAATTGAATTTTCCCGGCGACAAGTGAAAAACAAATCTACCTGTCCATGCGACAAGTAGAATTTCATCTAGCAAAACGATAAAATGTGATCTATGTTCTTAAATACCTGGTAGAAGTCTAGATCTATCTGAAGGAACGGACAATCCAATAAATAATCCATTGAAAATTTATTTCAAGACGATCTTTGATCACTGTTTTGGGGTCCTGTCAACTTTGTCAATTTCCCGCGGCAAATTTTACTTCCTGTTGCACGTGCGTGGTAGCCGGGTGCATGCAAAATTCGGACCTGTTATGAAACTGTGCATGCAAAACTCGGACCTGTTACGAAACGGAAAGGGACTACGTCTTGTGTTTTTTCAAGTCAGTACCGATGGTAAATTATATTGTTGGCTTTTTCCCTTCAGCTTGTATTCACAATACAAACAAAGCTGACATTTTTCTATGCAGATAATCCAGTTAATTGATAATTCCAATGGGATTCTGCTGGCTGGTTCAGTATTACTGGAAACAGCAATTGAAGAGGGGAGACAACTTTTGTAGTACATATATTTGAAATACTGCTAGGCTAAAATCTTCAAATTCCTCAAGAATTCCTCATGTGAATTTCACATGGTTCAGTCAACAACAAAGCTTTTGGCAATTTTAATTTTGCAGAAATTAGAGGAAAGTTTTGAATATAATATGTGGGCCAAAAGAAAAAAATAATAAAACAAACACCTGCCCACCTCATTTGAAAAAACATTGATGAACTTGGACCACTGGGGTCTATGTATAAAGTAGTTTAATTTGATTGAACATTTAATAAATTGTTTAAATATGTTGCTATAGTTTGTTATTATGTATGTCAGAAAACTATTCCAGAGTGTTGAAAAATTTGGGGGAAAAGTCCATTTTGTCCGTGTTTTTATCTCTGACTGTGTTGTGTTTTTCGCCCTCCCTCATTGATTTGAAAAGCTGTCCTGACGAGAAACATAGAATTAATTTGCACCGGCCTAATAATACGCCCCCGAGACCAGGGCATTATTACCACATATATATGCAGACAATCTGAGCCTATTAACTCGTCCTTGGGTTAAGGCCTGCCGAACCGAAGTCAGGTCGCCGAAGACGGGTCGCCGAAGACGGGCCGCCGAAGACGTGAAGTCTGCCGAGCCGAAAGGGGTCAGGTCGCCGAAGACGGGTCGCCGAAGACGGGCCGCCGAAGACGTGAAGTCTGCCGAGCCGAAAGGGGTCGCCGCCGAAGACGTGAAGTCTGCCGAGCCGAAAGGGGTCGCCGCCGAATTCGGGCCGCCGAATTCGGGTCGCCGAAGACGTGAGGTCTGCCGAGCCGAAAGGGGCTGCCGCCGAAGACGCTGTGGTGTGCCGTACGGGCCGACGCCGCCGAAGGGCTACTGCTAGGAGAGGCAGTGATACGGAGAGGATTCCAGAGACGATTAATAACGCTTAGATGAACTAGGCCGTGTAACCTTAGACACGGTAGACGTTCCATAGAGTCCGGGGCTACGCCTACGACCGGAGGGGAACCAGAGACGCCGTACCATACCACGACGAGAGCCGGTCTGGATGAGACTGGGCCGTGACGCGTCATAGATAGGGTCTCTTGTATATATTGTATATTATTAGTCTTTCTCTTTAAGATAAAGATAACACTTAACGATAACTACCTCTAGAGTAGAGATCTTTATTACAGGTATTGTGCGCGTACAGAGCTGTGTACATTGCAGAATACAATATTATTACTTTATTATTGCCTTGGTTGTTTCTACAGGTCCCTCCCATCCTACCTCCTCCATCCAGACAAGGTGACAGGTTGAATCGGACCTTCCTCGTTGGCCAATTCCAGTCATACGAGACTGCGTTCACATCAGCCTGACAATTTGTCACAGGGGCCTGAGACCAGGCCGCCTCAAGTCTCGTGTACACCGCAAGGATAGACGTTTTCTGACCGCTCGAACGTCACACATCCATCGATCTGCATATGCTCGTTTGCAGCGTTGATAATGCTGAACAGGATGGTATTATAGATATAAGCTATTAAGAAGGCAAGAAGAATTATGATGTAGCAGAACAAGGACAGTCTATCGTATTATGAAATTAAAACCGGGGCCATTGCTACGAAACTGTGTAGGGCCACCGAAGGTGTTTGGGGTAGAGATGGACCATTCGTGGTCCAAAGATGGAGTGTAGGGTGTCATCTTGAAGCTCTCGTGGTGTAGACCACGACTTGAAGGTGTCCATGTCATCTCTCAGTGTGACGTCATCGGTGACGTCATCAATACGAGTGGTCGCGAAAGCGGCCATTTCAGGGGTGCGTAGGGGGGTGTTTGAGAGACTGAGGTCCGAATGGGATGTCCGGCCATCTCCGGTAATATAATGGTCAATAAGCCTTTATCCGCCCTTTCAAAGCACCAAGAGGCGTCTCCGTGCACTTTCGGCAATTGAGGCATTTCCTTCAACCATTAAACTTTCCATACATAATAATCGTATAGGGTGCATTCCACACCTAAATCTTGTGCGGTTAAAAATAGACGGGTTCGGGTCTTCGGCCTTAAATATCTGTAAAAATGTTAACAAAACCCCCGTAAAAGTATATATTTTCCGAATGGGCACACTCATGCCATTATTCCAGGAGACAAGTGAGCTATTCAAATTGAAAAGGAAAGACGTGCAATCCTCCTTAAACCTTCTTCAACTTTTCTGAAAAACTCCATAAAATGTACGAAAATGTGCCAAATTCGACCCACCATCCAGAGAAAACAAACGAAATGATTTTCTTGTTAGACATGTGAACGTTTCTCCGTCCAACGGGCATTTTAAAAAGGCGAAAAAAAACAGGGGGTTGACCTACTCGTTTTTTGTAAAATTTTATCGCCATAAAGGAATCATCATTTTCGTTTCCCGAAAAAGTGAGGATTTTGGCCTGCCAGATATTCAATTCCGGAAACGATTAACTCTGTAGTGGCGAGTAGGTGCGATCGGCCAACCTCCCCACAGCGCATGCTCCATTTCGCAGGCTCCAATAACATCGATTCCCTGCCTCCAATAGCGGAAGTTGACCTTTACTACGTTGCTATGACGTATAGGGGAAACCAACCAACGCACGGTTCAGTTTGAATCCGGCCGAACAACTCCTTTAGTGTTGTACATGAGCGAACTACTTTTCATATGCTCTGTCCAGATAAACAGGGAAAATTATCTCCAGATAATTCTTTTTAACGCTAGGTCAACAGAGGTATTATGCAGACTTGAAAAGTAATCGAAATGTTCGGTAAACATCTATTTTACTATATGTGATGTCACTTCCGGCGATGTGCGCGAAGGCCCCGAATCCGGTCCAAAAATCTGACTGGTGGCTGGGGTGTTATTAGACCCCCAGCGAGGTGGTTGGCGATAAGCAAGCAATTGTTATGTCCTCGTTTGAAGAAATGATTACGTCCAGCAAAGTGATACTATAGATATCAATTAGTAGAGAAGGAAGAAGAATTACCATGCTGTCAAAAACAGGCGACCTTCCTTATTATAAAATTAGGGAGGGGCCATTTGTACGAAACCGTGGCAAGTGTGGAGTGCACCATAGAGCGAAGCGATCTCATGGAACGAAGTCCAGATAACGCGTAAATTCAACGTACGCGCAAAGAACAATCAACATCTACGTCACACACTAGAGTATTAGGGCATCCCTATACCATGATGTGAGCGGCCCTATGGGATGTGGCAAGACGTCCTGGGTGATGAGGTTCTTAGAAGAAGGTGTGGTAACCCCAGCTCCGACATGTGTTTGGTGTTATAGCCAATGTCAGCCCGTCTACGAAACTACAAGATTACACAATGTGAGCTTCGTCCCAGGGATTCCCCACGATATCGATCAAGCGTATTACTTGGATTCCGAGCAGACCAACGTGGTAGTGCTAGTTGACTTGATGAGTGCGGCCAAGGACAATTCACACGTTGCCGACTTGTTTACCAAAGGGACCCATCATCGGAATCTGTCCGTCATCTATTTGACCCAGAATCTCTTTCCTCGTCCAGAGATATTACTTGAACTGCCAATATTTTGTGTTGTTCTTCAATCCCATCGACAGAGCACAAATCCGTGTGTCTGGTAGTCGAATTTATCCTCAGAACATCGACCATTTCATGCAGGCGTTTCATGGCACGACAAGTCCTCCGTACGGTTACCTGTTCGTAGACTTAAAAGCTCATACCCCCGAACATCGCCGGTTGACGACCCACCTGTTACCCGGCAAGGGGTCACCACAACGTCATATACACCTACACCATCCACCGAGTCCACACCTAGCAGCACCCGTCCAGCAGCAGCAACCAAATCCCATACAGCGGGTCCTCTTCATACCATCAGTCCCGGAATATCAACTAACCGTGAAGGACCAACCCAAACCCGTACAAGGAAATGAACACAAAGTGAACTCGAGGCTATGGAAGGATTTGTTCAAATAAAGTATGGACGCCGAGATGGGCGAGACGGTGGAGGTCACAAAAAACAAGTTTCACCACAAAGGGTATTTGAAAGAGAAAGCCGCAATTTTAGCCCATAACACATTGTTACCCAGATTACGACGGGTTTTACGTCAGCAGTATGTCGACCTCGTGACTCATATGAAATTGCTGGACAAGGACCCGGTCCATATGGAAATCGAAGAACAGCGTTGATGTTGAAAACCCCAGGCATGAACTGGGCAGCTGCGTATGTCAGAGCGATGGCTCAAAAGAAACATTTGTTTCAGCGCATTAAAAGGCGTTAAGGCGTTAAGCAAGGGTGTTAAGGCGTTGAGACGGGCGTTAAGGCGTTGAGACTGGCGGGATGGTGTAGGTGTATATGACGTTGTGGTGACCCCTTGCCGGGTAACAGGTGGGTCGTCAACCGGGTCGTTCATGGGGCAATGCGAAATCCCCTCAACAGCGTCAGTCGCACAGACAGCACAACTCGTACAATCAGCACAACTTGTCCTACAGACGCCATTAGCAGACGTACTTGGGTGGCATTGGGTGGCAGACGAAGTCAGGAAGAGTCTTCCCGCTAGGATGGGCTTCTTGATGAATCTGCTGAAAGACAACCAGAGCGTGTCCTGGAATGAGAAAGATGAACTTCTGATCCAGAACCAGCGAAAAAATAAGTGAGTGTGTAGGATTTAAAGTCTTTTTTAACAATATTTCGGTCATATCACGACTTTAGTGACCTCAGTTATCCTGGACACTGATCAGCCCTGCCAGTACAGTACCAAGTCCAGAAAGTGGTACCGGGCACCCATATGGCGGATTTGGTGAATGATATGATGCGTCAACGCAGGTCACAGGTGGGTCTCAAAGTATGGCAGGCTTTACCCAAGGATTGACAGACTTGCACGTGCAACATGTCAGAAATACCCAGCAATGACAATTGATGCGGCAGCAGCGGACGCCCGTGACACCACCCCAAACACCACGCTGAACGAGAAGCCGTGACCAAAGCCCGAAGATCCCCGATTCCCGGAGGCTTCGGACGTCAATTAATACGACGATCTGACGCGGGGCACGTCAGTTGACATGCGGCTGCCTAGTAATAGCCCAACACAAACAACACAAACGCAGCTGATTACGTTACCGGACTGCCGCACCCTTACATCTCCCTGGACGATGGGAATGTGGCCTGGTGGATATCAAGTACTCGTGGTACAACGTGAAAAAAGGACACGGTGAGGTACGAAGTCCTGTGCGAGAGAAATACCTATACATTTACACTTCCCGAAGGTCAGTATCAATTAAACGCCCGCTGCGTTCATAACGACCTTCAAATCGTTCGATAGCCCAGAACCAGAGCAACAGGATGAAAACCGTTCATCAATGAGGTGGAGATGACATACATGGAACACAATCAAAAGTTACAGCTCATCCTCGGGACGAGTTAGACCGACGTTGCAATAGCTGCTATGATTATCGTTTCAGACTTACGCCATACGCGTCTTGAAGCTGACCATCAGTGAATTTGAATTGTGGATCGTATCGACGACCCGCCGAAGACGGGCAATTTGTGGAAAGTCTACTTCTCTCCAGCCTCACATTGTGGAGCCCTAATGTTTTTGTCATCGCAAATTCTGATACGATGTAGGCCAAACCTACGACAAACCCCTCAATGGCGATGGCACCAATCACGAGGAAGTTGAGCCAGTGGGCTTAGACAATCACTTGCCGCACTCACTCATACAGAAGGTGGATGTAATTCTCAGTGACACACTCGGAACGTTGACGTCATACGACCGGGAAGCCAAAAATAGTCTCACCTGATGGTACCCTTGTACAGCCGAGACACTCCAGGATACATAGAGGCTACCGACAATGCCAGATATAACAAACGGCGTGGTTTCACAGCGAACAGTCGATCGGTGTATCTCATGGGACGGAATGCCCATCAAACTCCGACTGACGCGGCTGTCACCGCGGCCTTGCTTTATCGGCGCAGCGTCTGACTATAAGATCGACATCCACGAGACAGCCTTGTACGTCCGCAAAGAAAAACTGAATCTACCCGTGTAGTTAGGTCATATCACAGTATTGGAGATAAAACAGCCCAGTATCCCATCCGATGCGTGCAAACCAATGTGTTTTCCGTTCCGGCTCTTAATCTGGTCATTTTATTCCTAAGGGAACGGAAGCGTCTGACTGTATAGCCTGCGTCGTCTGAGTCGCTCGCCTGCTAATATGGATATTCATTGGCATGTAACTCCGTTTGGTCGATGAAATTTTGCAGCCTTTGGCAAAGAGTTTTCATCCCCAGAACGCCTCAATGAAAGCTTAAACCTGCAGAGTGTTGTGGGGGTACTTCTTCAAATTACTGCATAAGAAGAGCACTATCTGCTGGAATGACAGTAGATTGGTCGTACAACTTCTGAGGCTAGCCATGAATCAATATGTTTACTGCACGACTCGCCAAATCGTAATCAATTTGGTACCGGTACTACAGCAATTACAACGCATATAAGGGAAGTGGGAAGAGGTGCCGACATACTGACAGAGCCACATGACTTCACAGAGTAGTCTTCTGGTTAACCTATTCTAAAGCATATACCAAGAATCTAACGATTCGTGATATGTGTTGTATCTCAGGTACGCTTTTATCATGTTTATTGTACCTGTTCATGTGGCAACTTGGATGACATGACCACACGGCCCCTAGCACCGACATAAGCGGTATTAGATACAAATCTAGAGAAGCTAAGATAATATCTAGAATGGATTTAAACTGCGGTATGGCTTAGTAGCAATCTTCTAAAATGGATTAAACAGCATTATGGACAAATAGCCAACATGGAAATATTTGAAGAATAGCATTTAAGAAGTGCCTGGCCGGTGTTTTGGTGAAGAGTTAAGACTGAGCCTGTTTCGGCCTACATTTGGTGTACCAGTCTTGCTATTTTTGAAACCTTGTCGAGATGTCAGATCCGGCTGGTTAATTGCAGTTGGTAGTTTGGTAGTTACAGTACTCGTAAAGGAAAAAGTGAACCTTTTGTGGAGTGAAGTGAAAAAAGAAGCAGTGGCGACAGATCATCTCGTCACTTATTTTTTACCGTACATGTCAGTCTCTCTAATCTTGTTTTATATGGAGATCTATGTGTTTGCGTGTCCAGTAAAAGTGTGTGTATTGGCATGAGAGGTCGGAAGTCATGCCTCTTCCCCTGAGAAACTCTTTGTGTTGCAATAGCGTTTGTTTATGCTGGAATAGGAACGTAAAACCTCATATCAACCTTGTTCCGACGTACGTCTGACAGGATGATATCTCCTTTCTGGCGTGACCTTTGTCACTCTGGTGTAGTACACGAACAGGTCGAAACAAATCCAGCGACCCGCTGGCGAAGAATTCCACAACTATAAAATATCTTCCCAAATAACACAAAAACATGGAGATAATAATGGCTACATCTTAAACTGATGCACTGGACAATACTAACACCGAGCCAGTGCGATACCTCATTTCTCCGTGCGACCGTGTTATGGGCAGCCGAGTTGAGGGCTCGCCACACAGACTGTTCAGCTTTGCCGCGTTATATAATTGAGCACTCCGACCTATGACGAATAGAAAAATAATGCATAATTAAAAAATGAACTTGTTAAAAATATTATGGTGACTGTCAATTCCATCAAGGATCTTGTACTATCCGAACCAGATTCCAGATCAACATGCTTAGTTGGCACATGCTCGGTTCGCGCCTCTGCTTTTGCACACTGCGACTAGGGTATCATCAGATTTGGGAGATGCCACGTCAGCCCCATCATCCTCCTTTGATGCGCGAGTGTGTAGCGACTCTTGATGGGTCTGCCACCACCACAGGGATAGGTAGTTCTCTGGGTCTGTCGACCTGAAACTCCTTAACCTCGTCGTCTGTGTCACTGTCTGTATTATTATCAGATTTCATCAAGTATTAGGTCAACGTATTAGGTCCAGAAACTATGTTGCCCCACTTGGCAAACAAGCAATTGCGGATATGGGTGACCGATTACTCGATGCTGTGATGAATCTTACGTCGACCTTGTGCGGTTATCGGAGGAGCACTCTGACACCAATTGGACAGTCACTACACTGCTTTTCTGTCTGACAACTTCTTATGCCGGAGTACCTTATTCCGACTCTTTGGCAAAGTCATTCTTCAGTGAGCTATTCATTCATCAACTGGATCATGGCTCACGTCGTTTTGTTTCGTATTCCAGCGCTAAGTAGCGTTCGATGAGACATTCAATATTCCTCCCGAAGATCAAGCAACATGGGCTGTACATTACTAACGAAGTTATAGGGCACTATATCTGGCGATGCTGTGGTTATCTTCATTTGTGCTATTGGGGCAAGGTTTCCAATCGATCATGTAGCGACCTGTTAAATCTTTAAAATTGTCTGCTGTCGGACGTGTAGCATGAAACCGTGCGAAAGATTCCACTGGTCCGAAAGAATCCGCGTGATATTCTAAACCTAACAAACCACTCCAATATGTGTACTGTTGTCGGAAGTTCATTCTTCGTTGGGATTGCTTGTGTGAGCTTGCTGCATACATCAGGTTGGAAAAAGCAAGGGTTTTTTCAGGATGGAACAACACTCGCGAGTACCTCCAGTGACATCTTGTCCAACAAGTGGACCATGTTTTTGTTTGGTAGTCATCTTACTTTGACAATTATTCACATGCAGAGTATGAACGGATGTATTGTTGTCGTTAACCAACAGTACCGTTGTCTTGCCTTTTTCAGGGTTTCCCAGGGTCGGTTCCTCTTGACTTTGCTAAATCGCGTTGAAAGGAAAGACGATGTGAACAAACCGACAATAATAGTCAGCTATCTCCAAGAATGCCCTTAGTTGGGCCTCTCTCAAGCTGACACTGCCATAATCTTTCTTTTTCGAATCGGTACTTTCTCAGACACCATGTAACCTAGCTACGAATTGAACAAGTTACGTTTCTTTAGTTTGATCTCCAGCTTGGTGCATCATCCTCATAAATGGCTTCGGTCCGTTGCGCAGGCCAGACGAAATACTGATGAACTCGTAGATCCCTGATGTACCTGGTCCAAACTTTATTGATTCCAATTTTGGGGAGTGGATAGGCATCTTGTGTGTTTTCGAATTAAGTTGGCGATGATCTACAAACATTCTTAAGTCTCCTTAACAATATGGTCAAGGACACGATCGAGTCATTCGTGTGGTGTTTTGTATCTTAGTCACTCCGATCCATTGGCTAATTCACTTTTATGGCTTCCAGATTGGATTGATCTATTGCTGTTCTTCTCAGTTTTCCAAGTCGTGTTCGAGCAGGTGTCCTGCTCACCCAAATCGGATGTTTGCACTGAAATTATGCTCTTGTTCAGAGCACAATTCTTCGTATTGTTCGCATCGAAACCCGACGCCGACCAAGTACTCCGTTCTTCATCGTGTTACTGCAATGTGACCTGATTTAACAATCCAATACCTGAATAAACATACAGCATAGCATACAAGCGTACAAACGAATTAAACACTGCCAAGTGATATTGTTGGTAATTTTCAGGCAGGTACTGAAAGCGCGGTGTACATACTAAGGCTACGTCTGAGATTCTAGAGTCGGAATGTGAGGTGCCGAGAGAAGCTTTCATGTTGAGTCATATGGACGCTTTTTAGTCGCCAGACGTCGTAAACTTTTCCCATCTCTTACATATCTCTCCAATTTATTATCTGTATTTGATAGGATTCTACTGGTCTGTTAGTCTCACAAGTCCGTCCTCTCTACATCTCATTTGACAATATATGTAGATTTATTGTCTTGGTGGAAAATTTAAGCCGCACAACGTTGGGTATTACAGTTTACTTTGTGTATTGTTGCATTTAGAATGTTTACCCCATATTGAGGCGTTTACCCAATCAGACGTCCTCGATGCTCATCCAATAACATCAAGTGGGTTAGTTATTTGACCTGATCTGTCATCACAGCGTATCTAGTTCCTATTAAATCGGTGTTGGGGTTCATGTGGTTATTCATACTTTCCATATGAAAGCACGGATGAGAAACCCTACTAAGGCTACGTCCTCTGAATGTGAGGTGCTGAAAGAAGCTTTCCTGTGGAGTCTTATATGGTTGATTTTATGTAAAGATTCATTGTTCAGGCCTTTTTACAGTTGGAAATCCCTGAGTCTAGACCAATTGTTGCCCCCAGACTTGGCTATTTGAAGCATTGTGTCGTGATCCTTACGTGGAGTATGGACTCTTTTTGGTCACCAGGCGTCGTCAACTTTCCCACCTCTTACATATCTCTCCAAATGCGACAAACTTCTGAATCAGTTAAGAATCTGAACAAAGATGCAATCTATTGTAAAAATCATTCAATATTAGAAAGAAATTAATCTGCAATTTTGCCAGATTTCACAATAATCCATCACCAAGATGTTTACTGACAGTCGCACTTATCGGTTGTGGTCTTTTACATGGAGATACACCTTAATCCATCAAGAATGTTCCGACAGTCGCACTTCACTGGTGATGAGAGAATATCGCCCTGCAATGCCACCATAGGATCACTGCTCGCAGCGCCAAATGTGAACGTAGAAATGAAGGTTGACACCTGGAGCGTTTGATAGTGATGTTTGATTGGCCCATCATTAAACTTATACTTCTGTACATTTAGAAAGTTATCCCGAACAGACTGCCTAGCACTGGGCCACAATCCTCTAATCTAAATATGCCAGATGAATCAATGTAAAATAGCACCAGGATAAACTCTGCTGTGACCAGTGTCACCCTGGGTATTAATTATTTATTGGACATAAGCGACATTCCGACGACCGTCGTGCATGAAGAATGTCTTCCATTCTTTTCATAAGCGCAAGCAAGATTTAAGTGATCCACATTTTTCAACGATGCCGGCAAAATATCGTGATAATCCTATCGTTGAACCCATATCACTGACCTGTTTGACGTTGATAGTGCGTTAGGAATACAGTATTTGGATTATGGATGGCGGATGGCATCTGGATGCTGAATCTGACGTTTGTATTTGGTGACTGCTTTGCTCTATATATCAATGTTACAATACGCTTGCATATTCGATAATTCGAAATCACAGCTTTTGCACCCGAACGTGTACCGGTACCCGTTTCAGTCGGACTCCTTGATTGCACTGCAGCAGTAGTACGCTATGGATTTAGTGTATTATGAAATGCACGGTAGTTCTGTGAACTGTGAGTAGTTTACTGCATAGTTGCGAACTCCAGGGTCATTCACGTTCCTTGGAATATTTATGTCTACCGCGTATTCGGACTGTATGACTTTCAAGAATATACTGTCTTGGTATTAACGATATACGATATATGCGAAATCGCGATATACGTGATATCTTAACGTATAGGTTTGCTTTCTGGCCACGCAGATTGTTGGACATCTCGGACAGTTTGGCTTGAAGCTCTCATGTGATATATAAAGAACTGTATATGCATACTGCCGGGTGTGTTAGTTAAACCCACTGAATACTTTTACTGTAATATGATCTTGAATGAACGTGTTATGTAATTTTCTTCAATCATGGCTACGATATCTCTGTTGTCGATGTTTAACTAGTTGTTCAATTTTGATTGTTCGGGAATAATACACCAGGTATCTAGGTAATACACCAGCTAGTATCTTACAAACAACCGTTATAAGTCGGCCTGTACTTTTGCCCTTCATTCAAACTAACAGAATCGGTCAATAGTTCCAACAGTGTTGAAAGAACGACAGTTCTTGTGTAAAATACTTATCATCCGTCTAGGATTCCTAGATGAGATCTTCGCCATATGGCATAAACAGACGAATCAGCTAAAGGCTACAGGCTCCTAAATAAAAAACACGTCATCGCTGCCAAAGACCAGAATTTTCTCGATTTTTCTTCCGCCTTCGATCGTTGCAACGATTAATGGAAAGCCGTTGGTACCACTGACAAGTATGGTATTTGTTCTATTCAGCTGCAAATTTTATTTCGATTCACTGCTCGATAACATGCCTCGCCGGGGGACTATTTGCGGGGCCTGAGCACTGCTTTCAGCAGGCAGAGAAAACAGCGAAAAGGGGACCTCTTGTGTAGAGGCGCGCACAGCTTAAAATTTTGACGGATAATGTTTGACAAGAAGTTTGTCACCTTGTAGCGCTTGAAATAAACTACTTCCTGTCGAAAGATGAACGTCCAAATTCAATTAGGGAATCAGCGAGGTGCAATTGTGTTAATACTACCGAACGTGTAAATTATTTAGGAGTCTGTAGCCTAAATGTGATGCGAAGTCGACCAGGTTCCGGATATATTTCGCACGGTGAATCAAGTTACATATACGTCAGCATTAAATTTGATGAAATTTCTTTTTACCTTAATTTCATTGATAGATTTATTTTCTGGTTTATGCTTCCAAATTCTTCAGAACGACATACTGCTTGAATTCCTAACTGTTATGTGTAAATGTGTAGGTATGCACGAAAATAAATCTCGTTGAAGCAAAAAGTGTATAGCGTTGATGATAGAAGACGGCTCGTTTGGGTATACCATCTTCGACTCTTGGCAGAATTTTGTCGAAACATCTGCTCAATATTGATGGTATTATCATGATGCATCTGCACCCCACGAATACCATGACTGGTACCGTAGTATCTACTGGCTTCGTTGGAACATCTGCTTTTGGGCTTAACAAATCGCCCTTTGGATGAAAAACTATTTGACTCCACGCCAAGCCCATCTGTAAAACACGAGATTAAGACAACAGTCTCGATGAACTGGAGAGCAGAGTTCACGCTGATCTTTCTACGGGATATGTATTTCCTTGAAATATATTCTTCAGTCTGTGACCAGGTGATGCAACATTCGTGTTTTATGGAAGTATGGTATACGGTAACTGGAGGATGTTTGCCGGGCTCTGCTATGCCGTGAATGGGTGTGTTATGTTTATAGGTTAGCTATAAGTTACGACTTCCCACGGCGTGGACAGAGATATGATATACATGTAGCAGTTGTTGAAACTACCTTTCAATAGCGATGGCAACCTATACGTTTCCGGAGAATTGGTTGAGAGATAAAGCTTTTTGGCATATATAAGATTGGTGGTATGTGTCGTTTTTGAAGTCGGCTTTAGCAATGGTTCGACTTAGTGATACCGTTACCTGGAAATTGATAATATATGTTTGTGATTCCGAGAAAATGGATGACCTCTTAATGCATATACAAATGCATCCCAGCTGAAGCAGGATTCAGAAGGATTTCACGTGGATTAGTGTGGAAATAGTAACCATCCAATGAATATATATATACGATATTCAGTGGCCCACACAGGGAGTATCAGTTGCAGGCCTATCTACAATGGTACAGATCATGATTATGTCGATGAAACTTCAGAAACTGATCGTTAGAGTCCAAGAATTGCTACCCAGAAGTAATAAACAGTGGGACTTCAAGAATGGATCTTTGAAGTCCAAGAATTTCCATGAACATGCAGTGGAACTCCAAAAATGGTTCCAATAAATACCCCTGAAATGCTAAACAGTGCACCTGCATGAAAGGATCTTTGGATTCCAATAGTTGCTTCTAATGTAATGAACAGCGGAACATCAGAAATGGATCCAATAAATACTTCTTCAGAGATCTTTGAAGTCCAAGAATTGCTTCTGATATAATGGACACTGGAACTTCAGAAATGGAGTTTACAAAGGCTGATACATCGAATCCTCTTGAAATATGTACAACAGACGATGATCATAATCAGTGTTCGTCTGTTATTCCCAGTGAAATGGTGGATCTACATTGGGAGGGAGAAATGGGTCAGCAATATCTAAATGATTCCACAGAAATGGATTGGTACTTGGACTGTACAGGAGTTGATTGTCACAGCGAACATTCCGGAGCATATTACGTGGAGATGTTAACTGAAACGGATGCAATATTCTGGGTGAGTATAGCCAGGATAGAATGCAAAAACCAATTTATATACATTTATTGGAATTCGATATTATATTAGACTATTACGGCATAAAGCTATTGTATATCAATGTAGGTAAACCAAGATGGCATATCAGGGAAATAAGTTTACTGAGATTGATCGTATATTTGATGAACAGTATTTTATTATCGGAATATATTAGCAGTTTAATGGTTTTTTTTAATTCTTCACTGTTTCTACTATGGGAATCGATCGATTTGAATTCTATATAGTCTCTGAATATTAAGTTGTTCATACACAAATTAGTTTTTGCTCTTCCATATAACGGTGTTTATTGGAGGAGCGGGAAGGTTAAATATTGACATCCATAGATTCCAGCGTATAGCCACTATGCATGCACGAATGTCAGTTGTCTGCCATATGGCTGATGTTTGAGAGAATACACTCTGTTCCTCTTAGATCTGTTCCACATGACACTTCATTAGTTGTTAGTCAGAAGTTGTAGAAAGAAGTGAAGTTGATGTATCCCGTCAAAAAGAAGAAAGGAAAAGTTTCGCCCTGGCGTTGAGTTACAGTCTACAGATTCTGCTATGCCTTCGTTTAAGGGTGCACGTGGACAGATGGGAATAGCGAAGAGTTAAGATTTTATATAGGCGTGCTGAAACTTTCCCAAAACTTGTATCGGTATATTGGTTGGGGAAAATGCACTGCTCGTTTTTATACATAAATTTCAAAACATGTTATAGGGAAGGATAAATTATGCATGTACGTTTAGCTTAGCCTGTAAGAGAGAGAGAGAGAGAGATATATATAATAAAAATACGAGACTTCATCCGGCATGTTAACGTTGTAAATTAACAACAGGCCACCTAATATTGTCGTCATATTGTATCAATAAGATACCATAAACATTACGTTCTCAAAATAGCTTGCGTGAATTAGGGTTAATTTGGACCACATGACTGACGTGTTTACACCAGCGTAGATTTTCTGTTTTCCTTACCTGTTTTCTACACCATACAGTTCTGCTAATATCTTCCAAGTATAAATAACTTGCATGCATAACATGCCATAGTACTATGAGTGTACGTGTATACAGCACATGACGAGGAGTCCTAAGTGACCCCGCTGGTACATGTCATAGTCTGACTGCATTGTCCCTGAAGGCATTTTATTGGCCAGGAATGGTTCACATATAACTTATGTATCCTCATGATATGGTTCATGATGTGTCCCTGACGCGTTTTCATTGAATATATTCGTCTGGACTGGAACTGATATATAAATCCGTGATGCGGACACCTTGGTAACGACCAATCTGCTCGATTGTTTAGGGGCGCCATTAGATTCCGGTACCTTATAAGTGAATCGAAAAACACTTTGTGCTCATCAGATGTAAACGGTATGAATTAGAATCAATGGGAAACCGCAAGTATGAGTGTCACCTGATACACTTGTTTCGTCGCCAAAATTTATGAATGTATGCTAGTATCCCCGACATGATATTGTGATTTTAAATGGATTAGTGTGAATAGATCAGGTTGCACATCCACAACTCAATTTCAGGGATTTTACCTGAAATCCAGGGATAATTTCCTGAAATTCAGTTATATCAACCATGAATTAAAGCTAAATCACATGAATTTTAGGTGATTTGTCTTATCTGAATAGGGTCGGAAACTTACTGTTCAGGGTGATAAATTTGCCTGAATTTCAGAAAAAATCCTCTCATTCAGGGATCATTTTCCTGAAATTCAGGTAATCATCCCTGAATTTCAGCCAAAATCCCTGAAATTGAGTTGTGGATAACCTGATCAGTTCAGGACTTTTACCTCAATATTTCTAAGAGTGCATGGATGTAGGACGTGACACCTAAATAGAAGTTGATATTATCGGTATTAACATTTGCTGCATTAAGATTTCAGCCCAGCCATGGACGTCGAAATTCCATCTTGATTGTATGTTATGCCAAGTATATTTGAGGCACTATATGAGAAACCATAATTGGGTAACGTGTATTTGTGGAACCCGCTATAGTCCACGGTATTTGTTAGTGGCATTTTACCTTCATTCCACGATAGCTGCAGAGTGATAAGCGCATTTGCTGCATTCTGTTAGAAGGCAATTAGTTCAGAGTGACATGTGGAACATTAGGAAGAAACAATTTGCGTGTCTTCTCCTGTTGCACAGGGCTGCATGCTACACAAAAAGGGTCAGACTAACTCTGGCAAAATTTCAGGTTAGTGTTTTGAGCATCCAACACCCAGTGTGAACGTATTATCAGTGATATATTGGTGTCTCGATCCAATTAGCTAAACTAGATTTCTTTCTTGCTTATGTAACTTTATGGAATTTTTTTTTCAGACAAACGAGATATTTCTAGAACGGCCACTAAGGCTGTTAGCCATGTTGCTAATTGTACCGTGCTCAAATCAGTCATCCCAGGTCATTACTGCTGTCAATATGGGGAAGAACAGGAAACTATTCTAGTATGGAGAATGCTCCTGTCCTTACAACATGAAGTTTTCTCTATTTCCCTCTACAGCCGATGACCGTCAGTTTCGTGTCTTTACCACACGACTTTTGATCAGGTATCTGGACCAATCTCCTTTACCAGTCGACGTCGGTAATCTTCATTGGCTGTTCCTGATCTTAGCTTGACAACCGAAACCCACTGGGTAACGGGTGTCGTATTTTTCTGTAACAGTCATTTTTATCATCAATGCAGTGTATCGGGGAAAGCAGCTGATTCCGGAGAAATACTTGCCAATTAGTTCTTCGGTCAATATTTGTCCTCTCAATCATTCCAAATATAGATATATTCGCAGTACATTTATCGTATTAAGCTATCAACGCATACATCTATCAATGAATAAACAAAACCACTTTCTTGAAAGAGAGAAGTGGCACGATACACAATTGTGGTGGACACCAGGAGGACAACACAATAATAAACGTACCACCACAATGATTTGGCTCTGTGGCGTATCGCATATTCAAGGTTGCTATGGGATGTGCTTTTACACAATCAAAGTCGCTGGGCTGATGGAATATCCCCCCGTTACAAAATCGAATTATCTTTATTCAGCGAGTACAAAAAAATCCTTTAATTGACACATGACAAATTATCGTCCTAATGAAGCAACTTCATTTTCACAGAACCAATGTCTTTACCATTGCATTTTAAGAGCTAATTTTTAAGCTCATAGCCATCAAATCATGAAAAATCACAAAGACTCATCGAGGATGCTAGCTCTTTTTATCCTCCCTTCAACGCAAAAGGCGAAACGAAGGTATTTCCTAATAGGGGTTCACTGACGACGATCCAGTAGGGTTTTTGTATTGTCCGGAAAAGAGCAACTAAATTAAATGAAAAAAAATATTTATCTTGGGTAGCTACCCAGGTAGAAAAGGAATGGATTTGGGGAAAAAGCGTGTGTGGCACGAGAAGAAGAAGAAAAACATGCAATTCCATGAACCTATTATTCAAACCGCTGTGATTGCAAATCGATACGATAGTGCAGTAGCTTAATTGCGGATATGGTGTATCAATGTCAAATTAACCGCGACAAACCAAAAAAGCATAATGATTAAAAAGCATAACACTAAACAAAAAACGCTTTCAGCAACGCGCAATTTAGCACAGTGAATCCGTTGTACACCTTGGCATCCATGTAGGCTTCACAACGTTATAGTGGCCATCGGGCGGGCACTGGAACAGCACAACTTCTTCTCTGCATTGATAAGAGAACGAGTGCTCCAGCTCCAGTCCGATGACACCGTCTTTTTCTGAAGAATTGGTTTCGCCTCCCCTCTCTTCCCACTGGGGATCTCTGCTTCTGTTCAGAGCAGAAGACTCGGGACGGGTCAACAATTTTGTGCAGGATCTAGCACAGGATCGAACAATCACTCACCGACACGAAATGACATGAGAGCAACACCTCATTTTGAAACAATGAACACTTTAATGGCTTCCTTTTGAAGAAGTACCTCTATCGGATTATCTGAGGTCTCATGGGAATCATTATCAAACCAATCATGTCGTCCAGGTATGCTCGCCATCGCTCCAATAACCTTTCAAAAGTGGCAGGAGCGTTGCACAAGCCAAACAGCATGTTTAAAAATTGGAACAGACCGTTATGAGTAGAGATTTCTCTCTTTGTCTCGCTCATGGCAAGTTGCTACTATATCACGGCTATATCTAACGCAATGAATCATCTGCCGCTTGCCAATGTACCATCGATCACTCTAGAACCCTCAGTCTAATATACACACGATTCGCAACTCCCGCACCGTGCTGACATCCAACTGGAAGGTACCTTCGGAGATACATTACCAGAGACAAACGTGGCATTTCCCGAATTTGTTAATTCTTATACTCTAGGTGACTCTTTCAGCGTATATCTTTTTCTGGCTTTATACTCCGGTGCTCACCCGGAGTAGGTCAAATGTCAGCTCTATTCATTGCATCTACCTCCGTTTATGTTGTAGTCTTTTAGAGAAATAAACTAAGATTAGAGATTGAATTTCGATCTCAACCGATCACCACCTGTCTGAAGCATTCTACAGGGAATTGATTGAAATCTGTCCGTTTTTTCACATGATCTGCCGACTGCTACTTGACGAGATATTGACGTGCGAAATGAAGGCGAAATGTACATTAAATCATGGACACACATCAATATGATTAAAATTATACAGGTACAATAAAACGCTAGGGCGTGTATAGATCTAGCAACGTGCCTATGTTCAACCGATCCACTTCAGATCTTGTGAAATTCCGGAGATGAACGAAAACTGAAACGAAGTAAGATTGTTTACGTAATAGTCTGTTCGAGTATTTGGGAGTGAAAAATATATGTTGGATCTGATTGGGACACACTTAATGCTGCACCATAAGATCCATCATCACGCCGTGTAGTTTCACCAAGATGCTTATCTCATCTCCCGAGGACAGTATTAGGCCTCACAGAATGTGTACAGCCAAATTTATGTTTAACGGAGATAAATGATTGCGAAGAGAATGTTCTTTAATATCATCAGACTCTCCACTGTGTAACGTATAATGTATCCTCCTTCAATTAATTCGTATTATCAGGAAAGAGTTGTTATTGTTACGAAATGGCAAATGATGTACATTGGCTTCATTCGACTTGTCGTTTGTTTTCCGTAACGCTAGTTGGTTCGCTGTAGCTGTCGCATGAAGTCATAAACACTACTAATGTAAATGTTGTCTTATGTAGGGTATGCGAGTTATACCTGGACAGATACCTCAATATAAACACATGTCTAAACCCCATTAACAACGGTTGTTCAGCATGACGTGACTTACATATGATATGTATGGAACAGGCGAGACATCGTTTATTCAATAATTTGTTACCGGCTAGGCCTGACCTGAATATATCAAGACGTATATCAGTTTGCAGATGAATCATTTATCGCGTCATTTACCATAAGACTTCTAATGATAATTTCATCTCAACGTTTGGTTGATCACTGCGCATTTACGTTGCATCGAATAATTAAAGTACTGAAATCCCTTAAATTGCTCCCCGCCGACTATAGAGCGGAAGCAGATTCTAGTATCTGATTGCCAACTCGGTGCTCCGATATACAAGGATCAGGAGTCGTCAGTTCGGATCTCACAACTGTTGTATCTATATTATCAATAGCTC
This sequence comes from Hanleya hanleyi, assembly GCA_036873755.1. Classification (NCBI taxonomy): domain Eukaryota; kingdom Metazoa; phylum Mollusca; class Polyplacophora; order Lepidopleurida; family Hanleyidae; genus Hanleya; species Hanleya hanleyi. The sequence goes on along the minus strand of JAVTVY010055035.1, from coordinate 813 downwards.
TATTATGTCAATATTACTAATATCTTTATTATCTATATATATCAGAAATTAATTTTCTTATATCTTTTCATGAGTCTAACAATTATGGCTCACTTCCGAAATAAGTATATGCCATGTAGAAATTGCGCAATTGCAAAGAGGAAATAATCATTTGCTTCTATATCAAGCTCTTTTAAGGTTTCCATCCAATTTTATACGCCGGGTGCAGTCAAATTATTGACGACTCATTAAATAACAGTGAAAATTTACTGCATTAGTTTCAATTGGATAATTCTTACGAGATCTACTGTGAAGAGTGCAGGAAGTCAGACTTTATTTGATATTATTTATTACCGGTTATTGTGTCATAAATCTGTAGCCGCATTCATTTACATGAATTTGTCTTGCCTAGTTCAATAGATATGGCAAGGTGATAGGACGATCAACTTTTGAATGTGCATTGTAGTGTGAAAGCTCGGCCTGCGTATTAGAATGCCTTCGGCAGGGGTGCACTTAATAGCTTGATTCTCGGGACATTCTTGCCTTGTCCCATTCAGGTCTACATTCATCTTCTTGAGATTGTCCCACATATAGGTATATCAGATATTTAGCAGGTCCAAAGAGACATATAGCCAGGTATTACTGGCGTCATGCACGAACATAGTTCAGATAGTCACCAGTCTTTGCTATTGGACTGACTGATAGATAAAACATACAGAAGTCGACCGGGTCAAAATTTGACACCGCCAAAAGTTTGCATTTATGCGCGGTATTAGCTATACCTATATAGGTATGTGGTTTTAGATTTGGGCCAAGTTCGCGAATCCCGCCAGA
>JAVTVY010055034.1:0-29715 GCA_036873755.1 Hanleya hanleyi | reverse complement strand
CCAGCATTGAATACTGTTTGAGGAAACAGACCAGATTTTTATCGTTCACCCAAGGAAAGGTACTTGACCCTTATTGTCGATCAACTGGAGTTCATACGATGTACATTTAAACTGGTCAGGAAGGTATGCCCCTCTAAACTCTACAATCGATCATATCCAATGTAATAAGATATAGATTAGTTCAAATCTGCTTTGTTTTTTGACGAGAGTACGTAGTTCTCGAGTGTTTGCTTTCTGACTGATTTAACACAACAACACAACATAACAAAGGTAATGGAAAAAGATGCCAGCGTACTGACAAGAAGTCGTATAACCAAACAGGCATACATACGAACTACATAGTTCTAAAAACATCATAAGAACCAAAACAGAACTCTGTGATTATTTATATCCCAGCAACGCTTTTACTATAGATGTTCTTGTGGACATCTTGAATTGCACCGACAGGGGCGGTATTAGATACAATTATAGAATTACAAGTGTCTGGTCCGTCATTCATTATTTAGCTGTCGCCCATTAAAGAATCTCCGAGTTCATAATCCAAATACCTATATTCCATATAACAGCATCAGTACCAAATATAAAAAAAGTCAAAGTATATATAAACATAGGCTAGTTTCCTGCAAGAGAGAAGCGGTCAACAGTTTTTTATTATGCCGGCAAGACATCATGATGTTCCCAAATACTAAAATCCGTATGGCTGATCAGTATTCTTAATCCATATGCTATTCGTAGTTCTCGTTTCTACAGAATGATGTATCTCAGTCACGTTTTGTTCGTGACTGTTCATATGAACACAATGAGGATCTTGAAGAACATGGGCTCATACGGCCCCTAACCCCTGGTTAAGCGGAATTAGACACAAGTTACGAAAGATAACGCCATAGATCTTGCACGTTACGCTCATATTTTGCTATCAGCATGCGATATGTATCGCCAAAATTGAGAAACTTTGAGTGGGGGGCGCTTGGTGGTATAGCCCTGTTTTATAAGTTTCTGCAATAATGTTTTGTGACCTTGATTAAAATCGTCACATTTAACACAGGATCTAGCAAATGCTACTAGGCGAGATATGTATGCGTCATATGCAGGTCCCACTGGAATATTACTGTTCAGAAAGGGATAGTTTACGATGTCGAAATTGTAATCATCTCTTTTATCGTAAAGTCGACGAGAGACAAGGCCCACTTCAATTTTTATAGAGATGTAGGTCTAAATATGATATGCGGTTAGGGAGATCTGTAGTTCCTTTCAAATCCAATGAAGGTGGATATATATCCTTCAGATCGTCTGTATAGCGTTTGGTGAATGAGAGGGAATGGACTTTGAATTGACTGGTATTTGAAAGCGCCAGCACATAGTCTTATTCATAAGAGAACATATAAAGGTCAGTCAACAGGGGTGCACAATTAGTAGCCACTGGAATACCTATATGCCGTTGCCAAATTTCACATAGATATTTTGATGGGAAATTCAAGCAACTCTATAAACAGAGAAACATCCCATCAATGATATCCCCTGTATGTAGTAGAGCTAAAGAATGCTTTATGGCTTCTGACATTAATATATCGGCGATCAGTTTTCTTGAACACAAATACTATTTCTGAACTGAGACAGTTAATAATATCCTGCTGAGGGATTGTAGTATAGAGAGTCGAGAAATCCCATGTGGATACATGTCTGTACAGTATGTGACCTTTAGCATCAAGTACTTCCGTAAGACATTTTGAGTTTTTCAATATGCACGTACATTCAACGCCAGAGTTTTTAGAAATAGTGGCGCAATAATTTTCCCAAAATGCTTTTACCCCCTAAAGGGCCCTCGACAACAACGTTGAAAGAATCTTGGTGGTGCAGCTTATGGAACCACCTACGAATCTAGCTTTGTATGGGGATTTATGCATTTTGAGAGCCAAGTATACTTTTGGCATTTCGTTACGATTGGTTGGAATAACAAGCCGGTCTATAATTTACAAGACTCTAGTCCTTCATTCATAATTCAGCCGTCGACCACTAAAGAATATCCACGTCCATAATCCAACGGCCTTTTCCATATTCCATATAGTAGCATTAGCGCCAAATTGTATCTCAGTCACGCTTTGATTGTGACTGTTCAAATAAGCACCATGAGGATCTTGAAGTACATGGGTTCATATTGCCCATAGCGCCGGGTTAAGCGGAATTAGACACAAGTCATGAAACATAACGCCATAGATCTGCTCATATTTTGCTATCAGCATGAGACATGTATCGCCAAATTTGAGAAAATTTGAGTGGAGGCGCTTGGTGGTATAGCCCTTTTTAAAAGTTTCTGCAATAATGTTTTGTGACGCTGATTAAAATCGTCACATTTAACACAGGATTTAGCAAATGCTATTAGGCGAGATATGTATACGCCATATGAAGGTCCCACTGGAATATAGCTGTTCAGAAAGGGATAGTTTACGATGTCGAAATTGTAATCATCTCTTGTCATAAAGTCGAGGAGAGACAACCCCGCTTTATTATTAGAGATGTAGGTCTAAATATGATGTGCCGATAGGGCTATCTGTAGTTTCCTTCAAATTCAGTGAAGGTGGATATATACAGCCAACAGGAGTGCACAATTAGAACCCACTGGTTTACCTATATGCCGTTGCCAAATTTCACATAGATATTTTTAATGATAATTTCCAGCAACTCTATAAACAGAGAAACATCCCATCAATGATATCCCTTGTATGTAGTAGAGGTAAAGAATGCTTTATGGCTTCTGACATTATTATGTCGGCGATCAGTTTTCTTGAACACAGATACTATTCTGAACTGAGACGGTCACCAATGTCCTGATGAGGGATTGTAGTATAGAGTCGAGAAATCTCATGCGGATACATGTATGTACGTTATGTGACCTTTATCATCAAGTACTTCCGTAAGACATTTTGAGTTTTTCAATATCGACGTACATTCAACGCCAGAGTTTTTAGAAATAGTGGCGAAATACCTTTCCCAAAATGCTTTACCTCCTGAAGGGCCCTCGTCAACAGCGTTGAAAGAAACTTGGTGGTGCAGCTTCTAGATCCAACTATGAATCTAGCTTTGTATGGTGATTTATGCATTTTGGGATTACAAGCGTTTGGTCGGTCATTAATAATTCAACCTTCGTCCATTAAAGAATATCCGCGTCCATAATCTAATTACCTATTCCATATAACAGCATTAGCGCCAGCATTAGACAATCATAGTATACATAAACATAGGCTAGTTTTCTGCAAGAGAAGCGGTCAACAGTTCCAATGATGCCGGCAAGACATCATGCTGTTCCAAAAGTGGTCATGTATCTCAGTCGCGCTTTGATTGTGTTTGCTCATATGAGCACCATGAGGACCTCGAAGTACATGGGTTCATACGGTCCCTAGCCCCAGGTTAAGCGGAATTAGACACAAGTTACGAAACGTAGCGCCATAGATCTTGCACGCTACGTTCGTATTTTTTATCAGCATGTATCGCCAAATTTGAGAAACTTTGAGTGGAGGCGTTTGGTGGAATAGCCCTGTTTTATAAGTTTCTGTAACAATGTTTTGTGACGTTGATTAAAATCGTCACATTTAACACAGGATCTAGCAAATGCTACTAAGCGAGATATGTATACGCCATATGCAGGTCTCACTGGAATATTACTGTCCAGAAAGGGATAGTTTACGATGTCGAAATTGTAATCATCTCTTTTGTCATAAAGTCGACGAGAGAGAAGGCCCGCTTCATTTTTATAGAGATATAGATCTAAATATGATGTGCCTGTAGGGCTATCTGTAGTTTCCTTCAAATCCAGTGAAGGTGGATATATATCCTTCACTGTGTCATTTATATAGCGATTATCCACAGCGAGATGATCGTCTATATAGCGTTTGATGACTGGGAAGGGACAGGCTTTGAATTGATCGGTTTTCAAAAGCGGCTGCATATAGTCATATTCATTAGAGAACAGATATAACTCAGCGTGCATGGGTGCACAATTAGTACTCATTGGAATACCTATATGCTGTTGATATATTGTGTTGCCAAATTTCACATAGATATTTTTAATGAGAAATTCAAGCAAATCTATAAACAAAGAAACTCATGAATGATATCCCTTGTATGCAGTAGAGCTAAAGAATGCTTCATGGCTTCGGACATTAATATATCTGCGATCAGTTTTCTTGAACACAGACACTATTAATGAACTTAGACGGTCAGTAAGGTCCTGAAGAGGGATTGTATTTTAGAGAGTCGAGAAATCCCATGTGGATAAATGTCTGTACGGTATGTGGCCTTTAACATCAAGTTCTTCCGTAAGACATTTTGAGTTTTTTAATATCCACATACATTCATCGCCAGAGTTTTTAGAAATAGTGGCGCAATACCTTTCCCAAAATGCTTTTACCTGCTGAAGGGCACTCGTCAGCAGGGTTGGTGGTGCAGCTTCTAAAGCCAGCTATGAATCTAGCTTTGTATGGTGATTTATGCACTTTGGGAGTCAAGTATACTTTGGGTATGTCATTAAGATTGGTTGGGAGACAAATACCTCTTTCCTTGAGAAACGTTTTGTTATTGTTAAATAAATCTTCCAGATAAATGCAGTTTGGGAGTAAGTAGACGTATTTGATGATATGTTTACACTCAATTCCTTAACCAGCACCTGGTAAAAGTAATATGTACATATGAATATTATATTATTTGGAGCTTTGTCTGCTGGGACTATGACGAATTTACTCTGTAGATTTGCTAGAACTTCTTGCAAATTGAGGTTTGTCAGCCCTTGGTTTGCTTGGGGAAGGGTACTTCTGTCAATATGGCGAATTTCAACGACCTCGCTCTTGGTGAGGTCCAGCCAATCAGCTAGTACTGTATGTTCAGCATTTTCTCGCTTAGACCAATCAATAACTTGATGTTCAAATGCAGTCAGGACTACCTTCTGGTCGGCCTTCAAATTTATTCTTCTCGGCTCTCTATATTTAAGTCCTTTCATCAGAATCGTTCTTAGGTCCTTATCACTCACTATCTCAAGTCACAATATGTTTGCATGGTGTATAGATAAAGTTCGACGATTCACAATCACAACTATAGCCTCCCGACGTGTATAAGTTCCAGTCAAACCCCTTGGCAGCATTAGAGTAATTGAATATTTTAGGTTTAGTATACTCATGTGAAATGCAAGGGGGTTCTGTGAACTTGATATAGTTTGGTACAGCGTTGCGTACCCCTGGATCATTCAGGATTCGTGGTAAATTAATTATACCAAGTCCTTTGTCCAAAGTAGTTAAGTTTCAAGAAAAGCCGGTCTTTGGATGTTTCGATTATGTTTACTGACGATACAATCGAGAATAGGCTATATCTTGACAAACTTTAGTGATTGTGGGTGGTATTATATTTCCCGAAGACAGATCGTTTTATATCTCTGGTTATAAGATTTAAAGCTCTCAGCGGTAAAGCATACAGGACTGCTATGTATACTATTGGGTGTGTTAGTTAAACCCACTAATTAATTTAAAGTGATATGATTGTGAATCAACGCACTATTAAACTTTCTTCAACCATGGCAGCGATGTCTATGGTGGTTCAGTTAAGTAGCTGCGTAGGCTAATATTGGATATACCGTATTTGAATGGCGGTTTGTAACAATGCCGAACCATTTGACATCATCATTTAAACCATACGGAAACACTGACCCAAGATTTAGCATCCATAATAGTTCCCGCTCTCGGATTATTCTCTCAAATCCAAAGGGAGAATCCTGATGGGTAGACGTCGTCTATGATCTGAATACTAAAGTTATCCCATCCATGGTCGGGTGCAGAAAAATGCTTACCTATAAGCAATTGATTTTTCCTAACGGATTTTCTGTGACCATTCACCCTAAGATTGAGGTGCTCGTCAACATAGTGTTGATCACACTTCTTACAGGAAACTAAATAACTACAGTTTGTACACAGGCCCCAGTGTCTGGACAGTAGAATTTAAATTCAGTATAATTTAAATAATTTAATTTTTTTTAAGTCATCCTATAATCCTATAATACATAGGATGACTTAAAAAAAATTAAATTATTTAAATTATACTGAATTTAAATTCTACTGTCCAGACACTGGGGCCTGTGAGTTTGTACTAGAATAATTAAGATCAACATACGAATTTACAGAATATGAACTACCAGTTAACGTGGAACTAAATGAAGCTGGAGTATTAAAGAGTGGACACACTCAGAAATCTTCAACTATTACATATAGAATTCGGTGCTAAACAATCATCATGCGCAATATTACAAGGGTTGATCTCGTGACCTTGCTTTGTTGTCAGAAATATAGGTTATTTGGTTTGAAAAAGTTCTTAGTGCATTTATTGGAGACTCAACCGCGGAACCTGTACTACGGTTCCTCGGATCTGTCTTATCGTTATTAGGCATCCCTATAATGCCTATGTGTTTGTCATATTCTTCTTTCTTCCGCTTACATTTGTTTTCCTTTTGAATGCCTTTTGAATGTGCAAATTTGTGGTGCACATTGGTCCTGCCTATGGGGTGACACACATTGTTTTTCAGCGCTGTCCGAAACTGGGAACTAGATTTTTATCTACAAATCTCCTTATATGCAAATTTCCCTTTGGTTCAATCTTTTCCTTCGGATAGCTTCCGAATGCCTTCGTCAATCAACTTCTAATTTGTTGTGCGTATTTCTCCTGTATAGGAGAAGACACCTATTGTTTTTAAGCTCTGTCCAAGACTGGATACTTGTGTTTTTATCTACATTTTCATTTGAACCATATGGTGAAATGGCTGTCCCTGTTTGGGTACCAACTCCATATTCTCATTTGCATAGATAGCACATCAGTGATTGGTACACAGTTATGACTGTCAAAATAATCTGAAGCCATTCGCATCTGAAGTACGGTACATTAAGTTCCTGGTGTACAGCCATGTCATTCAATTGGGTACATTAATGATTTTAGGCCCTGGAACAGTACATATATACTGTGCATATGATCAATTTCCTGAATTGAATTCAACCTTGTGGTTCTTCAGACTGACAGATGATGGCATGCAGTTGTCAGTGTGGTTGTTTCATGTAAGGGAGCTTTCTATGGCCTTCCATGTCAGCACACCTACCACTATCCACGCAGACAGCATGACCCCCCAACCCCCCGGGTGCCGAGCCCCAACCTCTGTTTCCCAAGCTAGCTCTCGCCCGACCCTCATATATTGTGTTTGAACATAATATCCAATATATCTTGGCAGAAAGTTGAATTTCTTTGTAGTCTGCAATATTGGTATAATTCTGCCACCCCTCAATGAATTGCAACCCCAAAAGATCTCGATTTATCAGGCACAGACCCATGTTTTTGTATTTGGTACGTGGGTCCCTTGCCTATAGATCTTGCTTGGAATCGTGCCAATCCGCTTCTAGGTAGCGCCACCTGGGGGACAAGTTAAAATTGCATTTTCAGACAATAACTTATGAAAACCTCAAGGATTATTCTTTCCAAATTTGGTGTGTGGGTTTCTTGCCTAAAGATCTGGCTTGAAATTGTTTTTCGTGTTGATTCGTGTATATGTGGTGCCACCTGAAAGCTAAGTTAAAGTTTTTCCAGACAATAACCTGGACCGATTCATTCCAAATTTGGTGTGTAGGTACCTCGCCTCAATACCTTGCTTGGCATTGTTTTTCATGCCGATCCACATATAGGTGGCTCCACCGGGGGGCAAATTTACAATTATGTTTCCGGACTATAACATTTTAAAAGTTAATGGATTCTTTCCATGTTTGGTATATGGGTACATTATCTGGAGGTTTATCTTGGGATTGTTTTTCTTGTCGATCTGCTCATCGGTGGCGCCATTCGTAGGTCAAGTTAACATTTTCTATTTCCAGTGTCAATGGATCTTGCCTCAAGATCTCGGTTGGGATTATTTTTTATGCCTATCTGCCTATACGTGGCATATGCATTCCTTGTGACAAGACGTCGTTTGGTATTGCGTTTCAGCAAGATCAGCATGAAGGTGGCGTCACTAGGTCATGTCCCAATCTTCTGTGCATGTTCGTGGGTGTCCGTTCAAATTCTTCACAAGCGATCACTTCCAAATACTTTGACGAATTTCTCTGAAATTTGGCATATGCATTCCTTGTGACAAGATGTTAATTGGTATTGCGTTTCAGCACGACCTGCCTAAAGGTGGCACCACTAGGTTTCGTTCCATCCTTCTGTGGATAATGAGGTGAATTCTCGCAAGCAATAACTTTGGAATGCAACGTCTGGTTCCTCCAAAATTTAATATGCATTCCTTGCAACAAGATGTTGATTGGTATTGTGTTTCAGCAAGATCTGTCTGTAGATGGCGCCACTAGGGTTCTTTGAAACTCCGATATACCTTACCTTCCGGGTTGATAACTTGAGAAACACTAATCGGATTCTTCTCAAATTTGGTATGCATATACCATGCCATATGAGATGTCGCTTGGAATTGAGTTCACTCACTTACACGTACAGGTGGCGCCACCTGGTGGCAAAATCCCGAATCTGTTTCCCGGTAATAACTTGAGGACCCTCTTCTGATTCTTCTCAAATTTGGTATGAAGATACCTAGCCATGAGATGTCCCTTGAGATTGCATTTTACAGGTGGCGCCAGCTGGTGGAAAAATCTTACATTTGTTTCCAGGCAATAATCTGACAACTGCTCATCAGATTCTTCTCAAATTTGGTGTTCATATGCCATAAGATGTCACTTGAGGTTGGGTTTCGCACACTTGCGACTACAGGTGGTGCCATCTGGTGGCAAATCTAAATTTGGTTTCCTGATAAGAGCTTGATGACCCCTCTTCAGATTCTTCCCAAAGTTTGTTTGCCGATACCATGCCAGGAGATGTCGCTTGGGATTGAGTTTCACCTACAGGTGGTGACACCTGGTAGCAAAGTGGTTGGTTTCCAGGCAATAGGATGAGGACGCCTTCAAATTCTCATCAAATTTGGTTTGCAGATAATATGCCATGAGATGTCGCTTGGGGTTGCATTTCAGTTACATAATCTCAATGCTTCACTGCGTGGAACTATATCACAGCAGCAATCAACGTTCAGTCAGCCGATCGGAGTTGATCTCAAAACTTGGGGAGGCAGAAAGGCCCTTCTACTTCCTACGCCTATGAAGTAGCAGTTGCCTCCCTTATGTATATGTTGGTGTAATCCTTCATGAGAGAGAAACCATTTGATCCAATACAATATTGTACTCACAAGCAAATTTCAGTAAGACACGAGTTAAAAGTCGAGAAAGAATTTCAGGTCAGCCTTTATTGGAAACCATAGAACGGAGTACATTCAGTAACTTCTATTTTTCACACTTGCTGCTTGGACCATTTTGTCTTGCTATGTTCTGACAGGATTTACTGATCAGCAGTATATCTGCTTCGACACAATAAAATTTTTAATAAAGTTTGTGCACATTCTGACATCTCACCCCACTGTGTTAAAAGTTCTATAACACTAATTCACTTACCAACTGAAGAAAATTAAATTATTAATGCCACTGCTTTTTCACATCTTCAGGAACAATTTACTAATTTCCCTGTTTACCAATACAATGGATTATGAGCCTACTCAAAACAAATAACGGAATTACTCTGTGGTGCTTCAACAAGTTACTTGATGACAGGACCAAATTACCTGATGACACTACATGTATCATATAACAAAGATAGTTGATGGAGTGTAACCAAATTATTCAATCCTACTGAACCAAATTACTCAAAGAGATATATCTGCAAGTATCAGCTCAACAGTATCTCACTAGAAATTCTGTTTTCTGCGATGTAAATGTAACTACCAACTCAATAATAAGTAGGCAATGATTAGGTTAATAAATGGCATAAACATATTCACTGGGAGAGCATTAATCAATTTACTCAATGGAGTTTAACCAGTTACCCAAAGTGATTAACCCAGGTACTAAATTGTGTTTAACTCAGTTACTCAGTGGTGTTTGACCCAGTTACTCACCCGTGTTTGACCCAGTTACTCAATGGTGTTTGACCCAGTTACTCAATGGTATTGGACCCAGTTAATCGATGATGTTTAACCCAAGTACTCAGTCATGTTTGACCCAGTTACTCAATGGTGTTGGACCCAGTTACTCGATGATGTTTAACCCAATTACTCAGTCATGCTTGACCCAGTTACTCAATGGTTAACCCAGTTACTCAATGATGTTAACCCAATTACTCAAATGAATGGAGTTTCGGCCAGTTAAATTAACTCCATGATGTCAACATGGTTGCACAGTAAAGCTAACCCATGCAGTAAAAGCTGTTCACTTAAAAGGTGCTTAAGCCAGTTATAAATGATGTTAACTTAGGTAGTCAATGAAGTTAACCCATTTACCCAAAAGTTATAAAGTTACTCATTATGATTAATCATGTTACTCAATGTTGAATTCATAAGTTACTGATGGTGAGTAACCCAGGCACTTAATTGTGTTTAACCCAGTTACTCAGTGGTGTTTGACCCAGTTACTCAATGGTATTTGATCCAGTTACTCCATGATGTTGAACCCAATTTCTCAGTGGTGTTTGACCCAGTTACTCAATGGTGTTTAAAGCCAGTTACTCCATGATGATGAACCCAATTACTCTGTGGTGTTTGATCATTTACTCAATGGTGTTAATCCAGTTACCCAATGATGTTTAAAGCAGACACTCAATAGTGTTTGACCCAGCTACTCAATGGTGTTTAACCCAGTTACTCGATGATGTTTAAAGCAGATACACAATGTTGTTAATTGGTAATTCATTGGTGCTTAACCCACTTACTCGAAGGTGTTTAACCCAGTTACTCGATGGTGTTTGACCCAGTTACTCAAATGGTGTCTAGGCCAGTTAAATGTACTCAATGATGCTAACCCAGTTACTTAATGGTGGTACCAAATGATTTTAACCAAGTTACTCAATGAATTTTAACCCAGATACTCAATCATTAGTTCACAATGCAAGTTGCTTAATGTTTCTCAATGGTGATTAAAACAGTTATTCAGTGGTGAATTGCTCCATGGTGAATAACAGTGTTGCTCAAAGGTAAGTTCACAATTTACTCAATCATTTTTTCAACTCAGTTTAGCCAATGATGAGTGACCAATCAAGCTGCTTTCGAATAAATTATAGGCACATTTGCAAGAGGTTTCAAACATCGCTGTGATCATTTGTGGCAGTCTGTGTTTTATCATCAGGGAGTCTCTTCAGGGTCTCAGCTGATGGAACAGCCTCTCCTGGGACCACCAACTTGGCTGTTCTATGAAGTAGAAACACCATGGCTGACAAACCTCCCATGTTGATACCCAAGAGTCGATATTTTTTCCAGAACGTCTTCAGGCCTTGCAAAGTCTGCCAAAATAAAGTCAAGAAATACACATTTAGATTCTCATGTCAACCATGAATGAACCTTGAGCCATTAAGTGAAGACTTGATATATCTGAAACAATGTCGATCCAATCATACTTTCATCATGCTGCCCTATTATCTTGATCCTTATCTCTTCTGCTTGTCTCCATCCCTCACCCATGCATCTTCCCTCTCCTCACATGTGTCCATAAACAATGTGCTGTTCCGATGATGTTGGAAATTTCAGAACTAAAGACCAGGATAGAATTGGGCTGATGAGATGTCAACACAATGCCAACATAATGTCAAGATCCGGTCAACATCGGGTCAGGTGAGAGTCAGAAAGAGGTTGACGTGTTGACTCGGTTAAATCAGGCCAAGATCGGGTCAGCCCATTATGGTCTTCACGTCTTTGGGGTACTCTATACCCGCTGGCCAAACACAACAGAAATACAGTAAAGACTCTATGAGAACCCCATTGTAACTAAGTATTCTATTATACATAATCTGTGATACATCACTGTTCTCTCCTTGTGACGTTGTGATAATGGTGCATCAGTTGCATTGGCAGAGAACAAGGAAGAGCACCAGCATCACAATAACCCCTAACTCCCATCAATGTTCTCATCAGAGCATGAATCACTGTCAATAAAAAAATCTTTGTCCGAATTGCTCGGCATGCTTGTTGACAAGCTCCGGAGTTCCGTATTTTCATTGGGGCTTGATAGTGAAGGAAAATACAACAGAAAAGATTAAAGGCTTAAAAAGTTGCGGAGGAATATAACAAATTCAAGAGCTGTAACTACTGAAGGTTATGTCACAAGAAGAGAACAGGAAAGGTTCACTACATGGGCCAAACAGAAATGTAGAATTACCTTCACCATGCACTTCTTATCCTGAGTGAGTAAACAGACACGCCCAGTCTCCGGTCGACAGACTCGTGCCATTTCCTGTAAGGCCTGGGGGTACAGTTTCCAGTTGTCCACTTTGTGCCCAATGCTGGGAGGATGAAAATCAGAAAACAATGCAATCAGACATTGGGTATTATGAGATAAAGGCCTTGTAAAAAGGTTATGGTTGGCTATCCATAGCAAACTTCGCAATCAAGAAACTAGAGTCAGTAAATTGACTGTTAACTTGAATATTTCAGCTCCTGATTGTTTGAAAATGCAGATCTATGGAACATTTCATGAAACATCTTTTAAACCAGCTGAAGTTCTAATCCTTAAGCGGACTGATAAAGGTTCAACTGAACAAAATGGACAGCTGGACAAGCGAATCAGAAAGTGGCTGAAAGTCTAAGAATGCATATTTAAACCTTGGACATGTATAGGGTCAGGCAATGCATTGAATAAGTGTAGCATAATGTAAGCTCACAGAATATATACAGCATGGGGTCAGGTGAGGCTTATATTGAGAGATAGTTGATGGGGCTCAGTGCCCTGGGGTTGGGGGCATACTGTCGAGGTTATTGAATGGGTTGAGTAAGTGTAGCATAATGTAAGCTTCCAGGATATATAGGGTATAGGGTCAGGCGAGGATTACATTTGGAGAGAGTGGGTGGAGCTCAGTGCCCTGGGGTTGGGGATATACTCCCGAGGTTATTGGACGGGTTGAATAAAGTGTAGCATGATGTAAGCTCCCCGAATATAAGTGTGCATGGGGTCAGGCAAGGTATAGTTTAGGAGATAGAGGGTGGGGCTATGTACCCTGGGGGTGGGAACATGCTCCCGACAGGAGTGGGCGGGTTTAATGAGTGAATCATGATGTAAGCTGTCAGAAGATATGAGGGTTTGGAGTTTGGTAAGACTGAAATCAAGAGATAGAGTATGGGGTTCAATGCCCCAGACCTGGGAACATCATCCCAAGTGTAGTTGGTGGGTTGAATAAGTGCAGTATGATGAAAGAACCCAAAATATATGGGGGTTCTTGGGACACATAGGGCAAGATCGAGACGATGTGGGAAGGAGAAAAATCAAAAGTCCAACAGTTTAACATGAAAACTAATCACAAAACTGCAGAAAGTTTAAGTCCAACTGTTTCAATTCTTGACAATAAAAAACGATATTGCCTGCAAAGTTCCAGGATATTCTGATGTTTATTTCAAAAGTATTAACGTTTTTGTATAAACGTTCATCATCAAAAGACAAAGTGTGATCACAAATAATGAAAAAAATGTTGCCACCAGCCAACCAGCCAGCCAGCAAGACATCATCAATCTACTGGACACATGGACTCTGTCCAATAAAAGTGTTTGGCTCCTCATTAAGCTTGTATAAAAGATAGTTCAGGACACATACATGTAGGGTGAGCTATGCATATATATCCGATATATATATATCCATATACACATATATCTGAAAGCATAGCATGCATTTACAAATAAAGTTATGTAAAATCAGCAGGCTAGGCTTCTGGTGTAAGGAAAAAAAAGCGTTCTGAGAACCCCAACATCTGGCCTTGCGAGGTCATCCGCCGAAGCTGAAGCAGTATTGAAAGCATACATGTAGAGCAAACAATAACGTCTGGAATATAGGTGATGTGGTACAGACAATAATGTCTGGAATAGATTATCTGGTACAGACAATAAAATCAGTTCCATGTGGGATTAACGGCATATAAGTTAATCCCATGTAGGATTGATAGGTCAGTGCCATGGGATTACTGCTGCATAGGGAAGTCCAGTGTGAGATTACTGCTGGATAGGTCAGTCCCATGCGAGATTACTGCTGGATAGGCCAGTCCTGTGTAGGATTACTGCTGGATGGACCAGTCCCGTGTGTTATTACTGATGAATAGACCAGTCCCCTGTGGGATTACTGCTGGATAGTCCAGTCCCAAGTGGGATTACTGCTGGGTAGGCCGGTCCTGTATGGGATTACTGCTGGATAGATGAGTCTCGTATGGGATTAATGCTGGATAGGACAGTACCGTGTGAGATTACTGCTGCATAGGCAGTCCAGTGCGGGATTACTGCTGCATACGGCAATCCTGTGTGGGATTACGGCTGGGGAGGCCAGTCCCATGTGGGATTACTGCTGAATAGGCTAAACCTGTGTGAGATTACAGCGGGATAGGTGAGTCCGATGTAGGATTATGGCTGGATAGGTCAGTGCCATGTGGGATTACTGCTGCATATTGCAGTCCAGTGTCATATTACTTCTGGATAGGTCAGTCCCGTGTGAGATTACTGCTGCATAGGACAGTCCTGTGTGAGATTACTGCTGGATAAGCCAGTCCCATGTGGGATTACTGCTGGATATGCCAGTCCGGTCTGGGATTACTGCTGGATAGGTCAGTCCCCAATCTAATTAAAATTAAATCCTATCTGCTCCCCATTTGGATACTGTCGCTTGTAGGATCTAACAGACTTGCAGTAACTCGCGTGTTAACCAATCCCGAGAACGCTTCATAGTTCTTTGAAGGAAACATTGATGACAAAGAATTTTTGGTTGGCTCAGCCGAAATATCCGGCTCGCTGGCGGGGGTGTCTTTTCATGTTGCCGCGGTCCCGACATTGTGGCGCCATAATATATGGACTGATCTTTGGTGTAAACATTGGGTAAATGATCCACAGTTAACCTATCTCCCCTCCCCGACTGCAAATGGATGAGTCCAGATGCGACCATGATGTCATAATGCTATTAAATATCCATATATGGGCGCTCAGAACACCAAATTCTATTGAAATACGTAAGATCCTATATAGCGACATGTACGATTGGGGAGCATTGATAGGATATTAATTTATGAAGATTGGGTCAGTCCCATGTGGCATTGCTGCTGGATAGGCCAGTGCCATTTGGGATTACTGCTGGATAGGTCAGTCCTGTCTGGGATTACTGCTGGATAGTTGAGTTCCATATGGGATTACTGCTGGATAGGTCAGTCAAGTGTGGCATTACTGCTGGATAGGCCAGTGCCATTTGGGATTACTGCTGGATAGGTCAGTCCCGTGTGGGATTACTGCGGGACAGCTCTGACCTAGGAAAACATGAATAAGTCCACCAAGTTTTATAATCATCCCACAAAAGGTTCAACAAACTTTCCATGTACAGATCTACATGTAAATTGTTGCCCAACAAAAACCTTATCAATGGAAATGTACAAAGTCTAAACTGCAATAATTAGGACAAAAATTGATATTTAACGTCATATGTATTAAATAGCACATGCACATCCTCAAATCACATTGAACTTGGGTAGCGAGTGTCCAACTCAATCCAATCAGAACACTTTTCATGTACAGGTGTACATGTATATACATGTACATTATCATTGGCAAATTACTTAGACAAAACCCTTAGAATTTGAACAAAAATTCATATTTCATCTCCTAAATAGCACAGGTACATCCTCTAATCATAAGAAATATGTGTACCAAGTTTCATAATCATACAATGACAGCTGACAACTGCAGCAAACTGTGATGTACAGATGGACATGTGCACTTCAGCTCAATGCAAAACTCTATCATTTGCCATAATTTGAAGAAAAATTTATATTTCATCTCAAAAATAGCACACGTGCATCCTCTAAATCATAAGAAACATGTGTACCAAATTTCGTAATCATCCAATGAGAGCTGACAACTGCAGCAAACTTACCATGTACATGTATACATGTAGAGGCCTACATGTACAATTCACCTAAACAGAAAACTCCTATCATTTGCCACAATTTTGACAAAAATTCATATTTCATCTCAAAAATAGCACAGGTACATCCTCTAATCATAAGAAACATGTGTACCAAGTTTCATAATCATCCAATGACAGCTAACAACTGCAACAAACTTTCTAAGTGCACTTCAGCTAAACGCAAAACTCTGTCATAGGGATTTTAACATTGGAGCACCCCAGGGGTAGTACCCACCTCCCATATTTTTTTTATTTTTTTTATATTTTTTCTAAATCTTCTAGATTTTTTTTTGAATTTGGTAAACCAAAAACCTTATCATTTCCAGGCCGGGGACACCGATACCGACGACGACATCCTCTTTCCCCCTTCACGATATCTCCCCTGTACTTCGTAAGGTGAGATAATAAAGAAATAAAGAGTTTAAATGGTATTAAATATGGCAACGAATATCAATTTGAACATTTCATAACCACATCTTATAATATACATCTGTTGTTCATGAAAAAGATAATTTAGAAAAATGTTATCAAATACAGAAGGTAATCTGTTTTTACACCTTTGCTTGTTGATCAAGAGGCTAAATATAATGTCCTATAGAAAATTCCACGGGTTACTCTCAACCATTGTGGTCTGATATATAGATCCCTTAAAAATAAGGTGAAACCTGTGTGTACTGAACATGCTAGGGACCAAATTACAGGGTCAGTTTTGACAGGGTTCTGGTTTATCAACTTTCAAAATAATTTAAATTTAAGTATTGGGACCCAAGATAATGTTAATATTTAGAGGTTGGTCCGTTTACCCAGGTGTCGGTATGCACAGATTTCATGGTATGTAGAATGAAGGGAGAGTTGCTGCATACTTACCGTTTACCAAAAGGCTGAAAAATAAAATTGAATACATTCGGTTGTTTACAATAGTTGCATACAAAATTCACAATGCATGAATATATCAAACGTCATACATAACTTCATTAACTTTAATTATCCCCATATTTCTTGTAGATGACATCAAAGATTCTTTGCAATGTCCCAGAGTCACCTTAATTTACCATTCCACTTCGCCACTACATGTATAATGAGCTTACAGAGTTATGTCAATGAAAAATACTTAATCAAGATTACCTTTATGTATTAATTGAAACACACCAGAAAGCAATGCAGCTTTTGTGCGCATCGCTCTTAGCCAATCAGCATCATCCATTACTAAATGAAGCAGAGTGTGCTCAGGATGTCACAGCAAAACAGGACATTGAATAGTGTGATCTGCTAACTCATATTTTTTTCTTTGTTTTAGATAAACCGACAGTATTTTCCATCTCTCTTGTATGCAGATACATGGTTCCAGTGTTGAACCAATTTGATAAAGACTGAATGAGAATGTGCGCTGCATTTTTCGGTCCAATGTGATCAGAGGTTGTAACATTGACAGTTTTGGAGGTTCCCTACGCTGACAATGGGAGAATGTCCTTATCCATGGTGAGAACATATCTTCTCCTTTAAGCAGATCATCAGCCTTCAGGAGAAGATACAGCACTGTCTGATGGAACATACCATTCCACAATGTGCATTATTCAGACTGTTTGTCAGCTATGCACGATATCAGTGAAGACACCAGACATCACCCGACACTGAAACTTGGATATAACAAAACAATGTTACAAATATATAGAGGGACTAATACTTACCAGATCAGAAATAAAGACATCGACAGAAGAATCTCTGAGTGGCAGGTTACATGAATCCCATTGGAAGATATCAACCAATGCTGGGGGTCTGCATAGGAGGAAAAATATGAACACAACACAATTTTAATTCTGCGTTTTGTATTTAGTACCACACTAACCCATCAATTTTTGGGATAATAAAAGGTTTAGTTCAGCAGACTTTAGTGAAATTTTTTTCAATAATATTTCAAAAGCTTAAAATTTAATTAAAGACCTACATGTACATAAAGTTTTCGTAGTTATAGTCCTAGGTAATGACTGGGCTGATCAGTGTCCAGGATAATAGGAACTGTGGACACTTGCGTGTTCTGGCACATGTAGGCACTGTCGTGATATAACTGAAAAAATGTTGAAAATGACATTAAATCCTACTCACTCACTCACTCTAGTTCTTAGAAATACCCAAGTATTTCCTTATTTTTCAAGTTATAAAACAGATTAACCTAACATTCATTTTCCGTGGTCTTTATTTGCCATTCTGTGAGAATCCTGCATCTACAGATGTGTGCAGAGAAGTATACAAGGGTGGTCAGATAATTCTGGTAAAGATTGCAATTTTATACATGTAGAGACACAACTTTATATATTAGATCATAAACTATTGCTCTATGCTGGGCAGAGTACAGTCCCTTTACTTTCCTGACAGACTTACTTCCCCTTGACCAGTCTCTTCTTGTTGAGAGCTTCCACATTGTCTTTGGTTCGTATCGCACCCTTTGTGTATATCTCACCACATATATGGACAGCTTTTGGCCAATTCACTGCAGCCTGGAAAATATAATGAACTTCTAAGATGGACGGAGGTCCAATGATTCAGGTGATAAACTTATATTATAGGTTGAAAGATAAGGCCCATCAAAGGTTGATGAATTATTAATTACATATTACAGACATGAGGCACCAGCGGTGCTACAACCTCTCAGTCCCTTAACAGTCCAGTCCAAGCAACATCTTGTGGCATGGTACATACTAAATTTGAAAAGAATCTGATGAAAGGTTCTCAAGTTATTGCCTGGAAATGCATATAGGATTTTACCACCAGGTGGGGGCCACCTATTGGCCAAAGTGGTCGAAATGCAATTACAGGCGACACCTCATGGCATTGGTATATGCACACCAAATTTGAGAAGAATCCGCTGAACGGTTCTCAAGTTATTGCCCGGAAACGAACTTCAGACGGGCGAACAGATGGATGCACAGACGAACAGACGGATGGACGATCGGAATCCAATATACCCCCCTACTATCAGACCTATCAACCCTCACGCATTCCGCGTGAGACTAATGCATTTGGCATCTGTTTCCTGCTCTCACGCAGCTATATAAAAATCTCACGCATCTTGGCATTTTCATGAAATTATTTCTAAAATAACCAAAAATTCTTCAAAATTGCCCCAGTTTGCAGAAAAAGGAATTAGTAATTTTAAATTTTTTCTACACTTGGTTGTAAAGTATTCATTAATAGCCTCCGTGAAGGGTGAAATGTATAATGGTTGGCTGTTATATGAATCAATAATGCAAAAAATTGTATGAAATGACGCTTAGATATTCTCATTTTCGGAGGGGGGGAGGGGGGGGGCCTTGTTTTCCCGGGGCAGATATACTCAAACCTCACGCCTTGGCAAAAGTATAACTTGAGAGGTCTGTACTATATGTAAGGGGGTGTGAATTGGTAAAGTTGTGATCTTATTGCCCTGGCCTGAAACTAAATGTTGGATGAACCTTAAATTGTCCATAGTTTTGCTGTTCGCTGGGGCTTTTGTGCAAATCCCAAAGACAATGCTGTATTGTTCTCATATTGTTCATAATTTCCATAGAATAGCTATCATTTAGGCCATTGTCACTTGATTAGTTGTTTAGCATGACCAGCCCTCATCTATATTTTGAGGGCAAATAATTAAAATAGATGAGAGAATCCCTCATCTATTTTAATTATTCGCCTTCAAAATCCCGGATTTACATTTCATGAGTAAAACATACTCATTTTCTTTATATTCATATACAATTGGTTTGCACTTTAATAATTAATAATCAATAATTATAGCATCTAGCATGTGTATTTAAAAAATCAAGGTCATGCTAAACAACCAATCAAGTGACAATGGCCTTATCTGGGGCGAGGACACATTTTGATGTTGATGTAATACAATTTATTGTTGTTGTACATTGTACATGTAATACAAATTCCTTTCATTATCAATTTGGATAGATTCATTTATGCACACCTACATGTAATACATCTTGAAGTTTCATACATTTATTCAGAAGATATAGCAAGTAAACATTGACTAAGTTTTTCAGTTCATTAAAAAATATATCCTCTGTATACTACAGATCTATATAGGTTCACTGCTGATAGTGGCACAAATGGATACCAAACTACTATTTATAATTGTTTCCAAGACGTGGAAATATCACAGATCACAACTGAAGCCTAATTAAAGCCAACTGAGTAATTGGTATATGGTAATTCACAAGCAGACACAGTCATGACAGTTGTGGAGATTTAAATTGTAGATCTAAACTTGCACTCTATGTACATTGTACAACTAAATTCTCTATGTGGTTATCTCTCCTGTCCACTACATGTACCTGCAGAAAAATTATTTTGGTGCATGCAATCAGGTAGAATGCTTGCAACATTCCATGAATATTTTGGAAGTAGAATGGAAAGAAAACATTTCTGAATACAGGCAAATTATTATGTAAATGAATAGAAACTTACCACAAAAAGGTCCATAATGCATGTACATGTACATAATGTTGGAATTAAACCATGAAATTTATACAGACGGACAAAAAAGTGGATGGACACACAGACAGGCCAACGAAACATATAAAAAACACATCTGCAGATTACATTCTATATTGGACAGAAGTATCGACGACCTGCCTTCAGTAGTTCTCAAGATATGGAAGTCTGGGGGAAAAGAGGACGGACAGATGGGGTGACAACAATACCCCTGAGCCCAATCGGGCTGAAGGGTAACAAGCAGCCAGAGGATGCTAGGTCCCCCGCCGAAATGGCAGCAATATTTTTTAGCATTGTTGGTCTCAGGGGATATACATGAGGGAGGCAACTGCTGCTTCATAGGCATTGGATGTGGAAGGGTCTTTCTGCCTTCCCAAGTTTTAAGATCAACTCAGAACGATTGACTGAAAGTTGATTGCTTCTGTGATATAGTTTCCATGCAGTGAAGCACCGAGAAGCATCCCCAAGTGACATCTCAAGGCATTATCTGCAAACCAAATTTGACGAGAAGCTGAAGGCATCAACCTGTTGCCCGGAAACCAAATTTTAAATTTGCCACCAGTTGTCGCCACCTGTAGGTGCAAGTGAGCGAAATGCAATCCCAAGCATCATCTCATGGCATGGTAGCCTACATGTATTAGCCTATAGTATCTTCTACAGGGGGCCAATGATCGGCTGATGCAGCAACAACAGCATTTTCCCAGTTAGACGGCAGATTTTGAAATCAAAAACGAGGCCGCGCTATGTCATCAGTCAACTGAGACAGTCGCGTGGTTGTGTATGAAGATTGGGGTGGGTCTTATCTAATAGTGATCCAATGAAAATGCTCGTATTAGTTTAAAATGGCGGGGTCGAATGACCAATCACTGAACGGGAGACAGCTGGAACAGTACGTTGACACTGTCTGTTAATACAGGGGGCGTCGGAAGCAAATTCAAAGTGGTACGGCCACTATCATTGCACTTTAGGTGAGGATCCAGGGGCCACCCAGGCCCCAGATGCTCCTGGGGTCTAGATCGCCGAAGAAGCGTTCTGAGCGATTTCTGGCGTCAATCAAAATCACTCTGCATTGAAGTGTATTTTTAGTTCTTTCCTAACCCTTTTACCATGAAAACGCAATCGATGGTTTTCTGCGATGCTGAATTACAAAAAATTGTGTATAGTATAGTACTTTATCCTAGGCACATCGTGTAGAAGTAACCGAGAGATGCATCGATAATGTATACCAAATTTTACATTGAGCATTTGAACAGTGTCAGAAATAGAGATCATTAATGATTTTACATAAATTAAAGATGGTTGCCCATCCTTCCCGTCACTCAGAGGAACTAATGTGGTTATTCATTAATGCAAGTCTCTTCATACATCGATGCTGTAAATCAAGTTTCGTATAGAACATTTGAATGGTATTATAACAGAGCCATAAGACATGTACATGTAAAATAACTATAACAGAGCCATAAGACATGTACATGTAAAATAACTATAACAGAGCCATAAGACATGTACATGTAAAATGAACATGTACCTCAATTATATTCCATTATTATTTAATGTTTGTTTATTGTGAATTTGTATTATAAGTATGGAGTTATTAGTTACTGATAAATGTATACACTCAATATTATGTAACACATGTTATAACTAGGATTTAATGCTATGAGTTTACTTTTGTAATAAGATTTTATGATAACAGTTCTATTAGTTCATAGCTCTTGAAAGTTGACATTCAATTAGTGTTGTTAGACCATTTCTGACCAGCTGGTGCAAAGACAGGAGCCAGGTGTCAATTGTAGTCAGACTGTCATTTTAGTCTCAGATAATCCTTGTTGTTATTAGGTAAGAGTCCCTACTGTTAATTGAGATGTCATACTGAATGAACAGGATAGCTGGCAGACATGACAGGACGTTAGGATTACTTGAACAATTGTTGAAAGTGTGTTATGATTGTTAGGAATCACTACCTGGAGATCTCGCTAAAACCCCAATGATATAAATATTGGGCAGTATGAATTTAAGTTAGTTCACTTTTAGAATTCATCTTGGCATGCGACTTTGCAGCGCCAAGGCAGTTCATAGATGTAAGTTATATAGGTAACACTTGTAAATGTAGATTGCTATATGTACTGACATATAGTTTCTGTAATAACTGGAAGTGCTGTATAATTGTATATATTGGAATTAATATTACGTCAAAGTCAATAATTAGATTAGGGTAAATAAAGCTAGGTTGTGTTATATTTAACATGGACTACGACTTACTTATTAATGTGATAACCAGTGAGCCAACCTGGTTATAGATGATGGAGATACCCGGCCTGTAATCTTCTAAGATTGACAGACTTTCTCAGTACAAACTGCTCTTAGCTCCCCAAACTAAGAGATTTCATATCGGAATATATATGATGACATTGGAATATTCAACGAATGGTGAACACCCAAGGAAAAACAACAGAAGAATGATTAGACGAAGATGAAATAATTCAAGCCGCCTTTGATGACTGACAGAACCAGCTAAAGAGCCTGAGTACCAAGAAAGAGTGACAAACACCAAGAGTAAGTATAATCGCCATATGATTTACTAACTAGCTTGTTTTATCTATCTTGTCTTGGAAATTCAAACTGATTTAACCTTAAACAGTAAAATGGCCAGCTGGAAGTGCAACAGACACAACTGTCAAAAAGTTGGTAGAGCTTACAATAGCATACATTGTCAAGTGAGACCTAACATTTCTCTCACAACACCCCTTGAGAAAAGCTCAGTGCATATCAAGGTTGGCAAGTTAAAAACACATGCTTTAGTCGACACAGGGGCAAGCATCTCTTGCATTTCACAGCGGTGTTTGCAGAAAGCCTACC
The DNA here is from genome assembly GCA_036873755.1 of Hanleya hanleyi. NCBI lineage: Eukaryota > Metazoa > Mollusca > Polyplacophora > Lepidopleurida > Hanleyidae > Hanleya > Hanleya hanleyi. Next base: position 6,361 of record JAVTVY010055034.1, on the reverse strand, counting down.
CAAATGCAGTCGCTAATACATGTAATTTACGAGCCATTACAGGTGTTTGTGGTGAAGTTCATTCCGTGTTAGGCGTAGTGAATTTACCAATTCAATTTGAAGATATTGAAGAGCTCAATGGAGAATTTTATGTATTTAAAACATTACACAAAGATGTAATTTTAGGAGAGGATTTCCTAAGGAAATATGATGCAAACATTGATTTTAAAAGGAACAGACTATTGCTTTGCAATGGTCAGTTTAACATTTCCATGGCGACTGAAACGAACAACAAAACATATGGACATAAAGAATCTGGGAGTGCCAAAACAACAGACATTATTCTGGTTAAACCAAAGCGTGAAATAAATTTTCCTGTATATGTACCTGAAGCAGGTGATGGAAATTTGATCTTATTGGAACCAATAGAGTCACTTTCAGCAAAATATAGCATTGCAGGTGCGCGCACTGTCGCAAAAGTTAGAAACAAAATGGCTATTTACAAAGTAATGAACCCATCCAACCTTCCTGTCTATATCGAGAAGCATGCAACAATTGCCACATTTCACGTAGTTACACCGGACTCTATTACAACAATGAAACAAGAGAATACGTCAAACAACTCCGCTGATGTAAATTTCGTGGAAGGAGACACGAAAAGTGATGCTTATTATGCTAACCTAGCACGAGACCTAGGAATAACACTAGCCGATTCCATACTTACACCCAAGCAAAAGGAGTCATTTTTAGCATTTCTTGGTCGTAACCGTGATGTTTTTGCCAAAGATATGAGTGAATTAGGCAAAGCTAGTGCTCATTATCACAGAATTTTCACTAAAACGGAAAAACCGATTTATTCACGTCCATACAGACAAAGCCCCAGACAAAACAGCGATGTGATGAATTAGTGAAAGAAATGCTGGAAAATAACATAGTTGAACCATCACTATCTGAATGGTCATCCCCTGTAGTGCTTGTGAAAAAGAAAAATGGAAAATATAGATTTGCGGTAGACTATCGCAAGCTGAATGCGATCACAGAACCAATTTCTTTTCCCCTCCCATTGTTATCAGATGCTATCGACTCTGTAGCGCAAGCAAAGTCTAAAATATTTTCTGTTCTTGACCTGGCAAGTGGTTTTTGGCAAATTCCACTACATGATGACACAAAGCCAAAGACCGCGTTTACGACGGATCAGGGAAGGTTCCAATTCCGAGTTCTTCCGTTCGGAATGAGAAATTCGCCCGCGAGCTTTAGTCTCATGATGTCACAGGTCCTTGCCGGCCTTACTTATCTTCACACCCTATGCTATATAGATGACATACTCTGCCATTCAAACACATTAGATGAACATATGGTCCATCTTGGACAAATTTTCTCTCGCTTACGGGAAGCAAATCTTAAATTACAACCGCCAAAATGCGCATTTGCACAGCGACAAGTTCCGTATCTAGGACACGTGCTAAGTGATCAAGGTATTCATGTGGATGAAGCCAAAGTTCATGCTGTTAAATCATTTCCCAGACCAAAATCACAGAAAGAGGTTCGAAGTTTCCTAGGTTTATGCAATTACTATCGCAAATTTGTACAAAATTATGCTTCAATAGCATCCCCCATGAATCAACTTCTTCAGAAAGACGTTAAATTCAAATGGACCGATGACACTGAAAATTCATTCAAAGCACTCAAACAAGCACTTGTCACAGCCCCTATATTAGCATATCCAGATTTCCAAAAAGAATTCATTATTTCAACAGATGCGTCTGATAGTGCAATAGGATATGTTTTAGGACAAAAAGATGAAAAAGGCAATGAACATGCTATAGCCTTTGGAGGACGATCCCTGCGCGGTAGTGAAAAGACATGGCATATCTCAGAGAAAGAAGGTCTTGGATTAGTTGAATCAGTTCGTGCCTTTCGTCCATACATCGCAAATGGTCACTTTCGTGTTTTCACTGACCACATTGCCCTCACTTGGTTAAACAACATAAAAGCTAACAAAGGTAGACTAGGCAGGTGGGCTCTTGAGCTTCAAGAGTACAATTTCACAATTCAGTACAAGCCAGGAGCTAAAAATGGAAATGCTGATGGGTTGTCTAGAAGAGAATATGAAGCAACCACAACTGAAAGTACAGAAGAAACCATTGTGAGTAGTATAGAAACCACATATTTATCCAATACAGAGAATCAGAATGAGCCAATTGAGGCAACTCTGACATACAGGGAACCAAAACATGCTCATTTAGCAACAATATGTCCAAAAGATACAATTGTTGTGGCACAAGTCAATACTGAAATTGTAATTTCAAATCCATTTCTGGAGGGCATACAACGTGAGTGTCCTGACTTAGCCCCGATCTTTGCCTACAAAGAAAATGGTGATCTACCGGATGATCCAAAACAGAGTCGTCGCTTAGTTGCGGAAGCATATCATTATGTGATTGAGGACGGAATTCTGTATCATTTCTTTAATACAAAAAATAAAAAGGCTGTCGATTCTTATACAAAACAGATAGCTGTTCCTAGAGGTAATCGCAAAGATATACTCCAAGCCTATCATGATTCAGTGCTAGGAGGTTGCCACCAAGGTCAAGAAAGAATGTATGCTGCTATAAGATCCAAATATCATTGGGATAAAATGTACACAGATGTGTGTACCTATGTACGTACATGCACGACATGTCAACAGATCAAAACAAATGTTCATGATAAGCCTGCACCACTTAAACCCTTGCCATATGAACGTGCTTTCTCGCGGCTTCATATTGACATACTCGGCCCACTCCCAAAAACTCCGGATGGTTCCAAATATCTACTCCTTGTAGTGGATTCTTACAGCAAATGGCCAGAATGTTTTCCTATGAAAACCCAGGAGGCCACTGAAGTTGCATCCATTTTATACAGAGAGATTCTTACACGTTATGGGTCACCAGACAAATTAGTCAGCGATCGCGGTGCTCAATTCATGTCCAAACTCATAGCAGCCATGACAGAATTATTCAACATCAAACATGCTAAAACTAGTTCATATCATCCTGCAACAAATGCTACATGTGAAAGAATGAATCGCGTCATTGAGCAGGGTCTAAGAGCCTACATCAAGGAAGATCAAACTGATTGGCCAGATCATATACCAGGTATTATGATGGCGTACCGCATGACCCCAGCCACTCAATCAACTGGCTTATCTCCTTATCAAATGCTGTTTGGTAGACAGATGAGAACACCAATAGATACCTCTCTAATTCCAAAAGAAACACTGTCAAAGGATCATAGAACATACTTGTCAAAAATTCTAGACAATCTGGCTGAGTATAGGAAAATTGCAGATAAAAATTTGAAAAAAGCCCAAACAAAATACAAAACTTATTATGATAGAAGAACAAAGGAACCAACATTCGAACCAGCACAAAAGGTATGGTTATATTGTACGAAAAAGACTGTGGGCCGATCTCCCAAACTAACAAAAAAGTGGCAAGGACCATATTATGTTGTATTGGTTGGACAAAACTACACATACAAATTGCGCAAATGTAGTGACGATAAAGAAGTGAAATCGATGATTCATGCAAACCGTCTCAAAAAGTTTCATGACCCAGCAGACAGGCCAAACTATGAGCCTGAAAATTTACCACAAACAAATGATGAACTCAATCCAGAAGAAATAGAGTCAGAAAATGATGAAAACGAGACAAATACCAATGACAAACGGAACAATGAAACAAAGGAAACAAAAGAGCATCATGTGCCAAAAACAAAAGCAGCACTTAAAAACAATGAACAGGCAAAAACAAGAGTAACACCCAAAACTATTCAACATCCTAAAGATACCGGTACAATCCCAAGCTCAAGTACAAATCAAGATCCAAACTCGGTAACAACACCAAACAAATTCCTAGTGACTGAAATTGACAAAATTCTAGCATCAAAACGTTACAATGGACGAATGTGCTACAGGATTAAATGGGTAGACAACACTAGAGGCTCCACCTGGGAGCATGATACGAGTCTCCCAGATGAGCTGCGTCGACAATATCATGCCGACAAAACATTGTCTGGCAAGAAAAGGCGCAAACCTTTAGGCCAAAATAAGTTTTTCATGAAGAAATCTGAACAAACTGTGGCATTTGTTAACTCCGATCGAAGTGAGTTAATGTCCAAACAGCAACCCATGATAGATATTAAAAGTGTAAAAATAGAAGCGATTCAGAAAATCAAGTTCGCTGATGGCAAGTATTGTGTGAAAATAGTATACAAAACAAAGGAACAGGTGCGGGGCGCAGCCTGGTTCCCACTTGATCAGATACCCCAAAACAAAATACACCACTTAATTGTACATGTACGACACGTGATTCATCAGACAGAAAAAGAATGGTATGAGGAAAATCCCTTCGATTGCCACTTAGTTCAACGACGAACTTCAGTGCCACACTCCCTCAAGGTTTATAAGTTACAGTTTCATCTGGGAACACCAGTATTCAAATCTAGATATATGCCATATCAGTGGAGTCCTGTCGATAATATTGATCTGAATTCGGTGTATGATTTTCTTCAGGATTTCGACAGGCACAATATACATGTTCGATTTGATAGGAGCATATATGCATAGTTTGATATCGGCAAAAGAGGTACCGTAAGAACATAACTATGCTTAGACAACCACAGGACTGGTCCGAGACTTGTCACCCCTGACAGATTCTGTGATACTCTTAAATGTGGCTTGACAAACCATATTCGAGTACCAAAGGAATGTGTAAATAATTAGTTACTACTTACAAGTTGTTGCGTTATGTGTTGATGTATTGATGTAGTTTGTTATAATTCACACTAACATGACTAACTTATATTATGTTGTGAAAGCTCCAAGAATCTTGAGAATGCAAGGGTTTGCACTTTATACTCTCATGTATGTATGTATGTATATGGATACATGAATACTACCTACATGTATGTTTATTCTTTCCTAGAAAATAATTGTTTAATAACACTAAAAAATTATGTGAGTCATTCATCTTGACAAAATAAAGTATAGTTTCTCTGTTGTGCTCTTTCACTGAGGCACCGGTTGAAAATCAAGTGCTAGGGTCAGACTTGTCTGCAGCAAGTCTTCCCATCAAACTTTTTCAGCCTGGGTTTCAAGTGAAACACAACATTACATTTTTCATTTTTGATTTTCAGGAATTAATTATCCAACATCATTTCTTTCTCAATTTCATTCATTTATGTTCTTTACAATAGATCACTGTGTCAGAATAAGTATTACTGACTTGACTAGAACCTATATCTCTCTTTACATGGTGATCAGTATCCTTGTTGTGCATTTGGAATGTTGTATCTAAACAGGAATATATATGTACATAGTCCTCAATATAACCCATGTATGTAAGTATGTAAATGATGTAATGATACATGTAACAAAATTATAAAAAAAAAAAAAAAAATGAAGATTGACTAAATAATCACTCTTGAATAATAATGAATATCTTTGTGCCAACTCTTTCTATACAAATATATCTTAAACATTGCTAACTCTCTGCATTTCACATCTGAGTGTTTCAGCTGTATGGTGTCCACAGACAGAAGTGACCCAAGAAAGCCAAGAGCAAAAGCTCCCCATATTCCAGACAAGTATCAGCAACCTCACCCACAGTTCAACATTGCACAGGAATCTTCAACTTCAATCAACATCACACAAGAACTTCTAAAAAACTCCACCAAACATCGATTAAAATGACTACCACAGACAATTTATTACAGTTTCGGGACGAAACTTATTCGGGGACGGAGGGAACTATAACAGAGCCATAAGACATGTACATGTAAAATAACTATAACAGAGCCATAAGACATGTACATGTAAAATAACTATAATAGAGCCATAAGACATGTACATGTAAAATGAACATGTACCTCAATTATATTCCATTATTATTTAATGTTTGTTTATTGTGAATTTGTATTATAAGTATGGAGTTATTAGTTACTGATAAATGTATACACTCAATATTATGTAACACATGTTATAACTAGGATTTAATGCTATGAGTTTACTTTTGTAATAAGATTTTATGATAACAGTTCTATTAGTTCATAGCTCTTGAAAGTTGACATTCAATTAGTGTTGTTAGACCATTTCTGACCAGCTGGTGCAAAGACAGGAGCCAGGTGTCAATTGTAGTCAGACTGTCATTTTAGTCTCAGATAATCCTTGTTGTTATTAGGTAAGAGTCCCTACTGTTAATTGAGATGTCATACTGAATGAACAGGATAGCTGGCAGACATGACAGGACGTTAGGATTACTTGAACAATTGTTGAAAGTGTGTTATGATTGTTAGGAATCACTACCTGGAGATCTCGCTAAAACCCCAATGATATAAATAT
>JAVTVY010055033.1:0-29924 GCA_036873755.1 Hanleya hanleyi | reverse complement strand
CCGCCATCTTGTACCCACCTCCCACCACACGACATAAAAACAGGCCGCCATCTTGACCCACCTCCCACCACACGACACAAAAACAGGCCGCCATCTTGTACCCACCTCCCACCACACACGACACAAAAACAGGCCGCCATCTTGACCCACCTCCCACCACACAACCCTCAACGCATGCGCACATCGACACTTCTGACGTCAAAACAAGTTCTGCGCATGCGCAGTGAAGAGCCATTAAGTTTAAATACTCCTTGTATACTACTAATATCAATTAACCGGAAACAATCATATGTCCATTTTTATACAATGCACAATCGCAGTATTGAAGACCACAATACGGTACAAAGAATCAACATTCGGTCCTATGTAAACCAAATATTCTGAAGAGCAAAGAAGAACCAAGATTTCTATTTCACTATGTTGGAGGCGAGACTATTGAGATTGGTGCTCCAATCTTATATCACCTTCCTGTAAAATATCTGAAGACAATTTAGATTGAAGAGTATACCTTAGCGGTAAATCAAACCCTAGTTTAGTTTGGCAGTAACCGAATGTGCACTTTGTTTGTAGATTAACATCCGCCGTAAAGCGCTGGAGCAGTGGTGTCACTTAAGCATCAGGGGTGATGTGTCAAACGTGATGGCCAGTTCTCTTTCGAAATGACGCCATTACCTTATAGAGTGAGCACCTGGCTCTCAGGATTTATTGCGTTGAGAGTTGTTCTATGACCAAATGCTGAGATTGTGTGGCTGATATAATGATAGAGATCACTGAATACCGGATATATGTCAGTTTTCAAGGTCAAGAAACGCGCTGACCAGTTGATTAAGCCGGGTGCTATAAAGATATCTGATAACTCGCTGGTCAGTTAATGGTCACTCAGCGACCAGTACTCGCACCGCCTTATCGTCCTTAACACTGGAGAATGGTTCGGCAAGCCCCGATTCCACCTTATCTAATTAATAACCTGGTCATTTATTTCAGCGGACTGCAAAGGACCGTCTTACTACATGATTAGCCCTAAGGTGGCACTGGCTCGTGAAGTCCGATTCGACAGCCGATTGACAATATTTACGGCCAGAGCTGATCAAAGGTTGTACTTCTCTACACCGTTCGCTTTCCCTGCCAAATTAACAAAATGTCACAAAATTGATCTTCATGTTTGGTGGTCAGTTGATATCGTACAGTTCCTGGAACGAACTGTATTTCGCCTTTCAATTCATCAAGGAACTCTCGATAGTTTCTCTTCGAGCCAAATATTGGCATTGCTAAAAACACAAAAATGGCAGGAGTCCAAGTTCAGACGGCTTTACTGTATAATTTATAAAAAATCTGGAGAGATCTCGGTCAGTATCTTGCCAACTTTTAAACTATATGGTGAGGCGATCTTTCTATTTCACAAAAGCTACCTGTCGAACGGAAGCAATTCAAAACATATGTTGAATAACTTGCGCCACATATCGCTTTTAAATGTGACATAAAATTTACTTTCCATTACTCTAGCCCATCGAATAGAAACTATGTTGCCAAGTTTAATAAATGAAGATGAAACTGATCATATGTTATACACGTTATACAAGTGAAAAAGTATGCCGGACTAACTAGTGAATTTTGAGAGGCCTCAAAGTAGACAACTAATCAGAATGGACAAACTTGATCTAATTTGTGAAAAACTTTGTCACAGAAGGAGGAATTGTTCTACTAATTTTATACGGGAACCAGATTAATTGAACGTTGTTTTTTTTGGGGGGGGGGGGGTGCCGTAAGGCCGATAACTACAGGCGTGGTTTATGGCAAAAGCAGATATGTTTACAATTGGATACATCAAATGCGATATTAGGTGAAAAGAACTCGACAATTGAAATATATATATATATTAAATATATATCGATGATACCTGTTAAATTAATGCATACAGACAGAAAGTTAAAAGGTGTTAATTAATACTGACATTCTCATTATCGGTTACCGTACTATAATTATAAATATTATTATTAATATTAACAGCAAATTAAATAACCATGGGGTTTGAAATGCGTATCACCGGAACCATCAAATGATTATGTAGTGCCTGGAATTGATGTACAACTGGTCACTACTGTGCGTACAAATATATTATTGTTCATCGTATTGAAGATAGAATATATGTTAAACATTTGTTAAACATATTAGTTAAACATATGTAATTTCGCGAGATAGAGCTGAACCCAGTGATATGTCAACGTCTATTTCTAGTTCTAAAGAAATATGGCTGTATGAACTCTTCGTAGATTCGGTTTGGCGAAGATCCCTGAAGACATCCAGTCTGCGCTGTTCACCATATATATGCCTATAGCCCCTCTTATATAGTCGTTGATTAACTCAAGCGGAGAATTTAATGTAAAGGTTGATTAGATGGTTATATGAATCACGAACGTTATCTTGTCCACAGACAGGCGGGTTTTTGCTGCAATTTTCCGCACAATTGAGGAAAGCGCCCTTTACGATCAATGTAGGTGGATCGATAGCTGCCGCGTTCAAATCATTCCCAGACCGTGTTAAGGTGACTGGCTTTATTCCTCATTGCCATGGACTGTAACAACTACAAGGGAAGGTGATGATCAACATCAGGTCGCTGATTGCTTGACCACTTGATGCTCTGATTGCTTGACCACTCGCTACTTTAATGAACGTCAGAGCGTCGCGACGTAACCGAGAACAAACACCGTCTGAGAGTTATCGTTCGGAAGAGATACCAACCATATCGAAATATTCAAAAACTAACTGTCCGGGATAATTTATACGAGTTAGAATAACATTGACAGCTGTCTATATTGTTGTAATTTTAGGCAAGTATAGCAGCGTTATTATTTCATGTGTGGAAATAAATAAACCGCATTGTCTAACCAGTTTCTGCAATTATGTTTTGGGAGCTTGATTAAAAATGTCACAATATGGACCGGATCTAGTTTCATTTATTCATGAATCATTCATTCACGATTAATTGTTTACATCACTATTGAATTTGATAATACACCTTGCGATGACCGTAAATGTATAATAATTATATGATAGTTGAGCTGCTGACGGAATAATGAGTTCACTTCGCTTCACAGCGGTCTTCGCAGTCAGCGGCTTTCGAAAATCTTTACTGACAGTTGGTAGCGCTGTTCTCCTTCAGCAACGTTCTAAAATCTTCATTTTCTCAGAATTTTTTACTGGTGAACAAACACTTGACTTAGTTCGTTTTAAAGGAAAATTCCCTTCAATGAGAGCATTCCTCATTAAATAAATACGAGTTAGCTCCAACCTATCTCAGCTTTTCTTGGAGAAAGTTTTGCAATACGTACAAACTGCTCGGGGATTGAGTTGTCCCAGCTATGTTTTTCGCCATTCAGTTCGCAGCGACCTTGTTATTACGCGGCTTCTTGTGTCTCCCTTCAGCTTCATAATGAATTGAACTCTACAAAATGACTACCATTACTCCGTGATATTGATAATATATCACGCTTGAAATAACTTTGTACATGTAGTTCTTTCCACATAAAACTCCATAATAGCTGTTTCGTGTACCGGGCCTCTATTGCATAGGGCGACGTCATAATCTAATGATTGGGACTGGCGCCTGGCGACTAAAAAGCAACCATATGACTCCGGAGGAAAGCTTCCCTCACGTCACCTCACATTGACTCGAGAATACGATGGATTCTCGGACATAACGTTAAGATCTCAGCCGCGCTTTTATTGCAGATATGGAGACTATGAAGTATCCACACGGCTCCTGGCACCAACTTAAGCGGAATTAGATACGCTAGCTCGGGAGCTGTGATGGCCGATCAGCCCAAACAATTAACTCATCTGATGTTAATGGATGAGCATCGGTGACGACGCCTAGACATAATCTATTGATTGGGACTGACACCTGGCGACTAAAGAGCAACCATATGACTCTACAGGAAAGCTTCTGTCGACAACTCACATTCAGACCCGAGTATACGGTGGATTTTCGGACGTAGCCTTAGTATCTCAGTCAAGCACTATTTGATGTTCAATTCGGTCTCAGCAGCGCACTATTTGGTGTTCCATTTGATGATTTGATGTTCAAGCGAACAAAAGGAATGGAGGCTTTATAAAGTTACAAAGGGGGTCAAGAGTGTGTGTTGCTCAAATATCATACCCAGTCAAATTATCGAATGTTAAACCGCAAACACCTCCATGAATATATAGAATATTATTGACCTTTGTCCCAGTGATGGCAAAAACATCCCCCTATGCAATTCAGCCCCAGTGTAAGAAATAACCTGGTCATTTATTTCAGCGGACTGCAAAGGACCGTCTTACTACATGATTAGCCCTAAGGTGGCACTGGCTCGTGAAGTCCGATTCGACAGCCGATTGACAATATTTACGGCCAGAGCTGATCAAAGGTTGTACTTCTCTACACCGTTCGCTTTCCCTGCCAAATTAACAAAATGTCACAAAATTGATCTTCATGTTTGGTGGTCAGTTGATATCGTACAGTTCCTGGAACGAACTGTATTTCGCCTTTCAATTCATCAAGGAACTCTCGATAGTTTCTCTTCGAGCCAAATATTGGCATTGCTAAAAACACAAAAATGGCAGGAGTCCAAGTTCAGACGGCTTTACTGTATAATTTATAAAAAATCTGGAGAGATCTCGGTCAGTATCTTGCCAACTTTTAAACTATATGGTGAGGCGATCTTTCTATTTCACAAAAGCTACCTGTCGAACGGAAGCAATTCAAAACATATGTTGAATAACTTGCGCCACATATCGCTTTTAAATGTGACATAAAATTTACTTTCCATTACTCTAGCCCATCGAATAGAAACTATGTTGCCAAGTTTAATAAATGAAGATGAAACTGATCATATGTTATACACGTTATACAAGTGAAAAAGTATGCCGGACTAACTAGTGAATTTTGAGAGGCCTCAAAGTAGACAACTAATCAGAATGGACAAACTTGATCTAATTTGTGAAAAACTTTGTCACAGAAGGAGGAATTGTTCTACTAATTTTATACGGGAACCAGATTAATTGAACGTTGTTTTTTTTGGGGGGGGGGGGGTGCCGTAAGGCCGATAACTACAGGCGTGGTTTATGGCAAAAGCAGATATGTTTACAATTGGATACATCAAATGCGATATTAGGTGAAAAGAACTCGACAATTGAAATATATATATATATTAAATATATATCGATGATACCTGTTAAATTAATGCATACAGACAGAAAGTTAAAAGGTGTTAATTAATACTGACATTCTCATTATCGGTTACCGTACTATAATTATAAATATTATTATTAATATTAACAGCAAATTAAATAACCATGGGGTTTGAAATGCGTATCACCGGAACCATCAAATGATTATGTAGTGCCTGGAATTGATGTACAACTGGTCACTACTGTGCGTACAAATATATTATTGTTCATCGTATTGAAGATAGAATATATGTTAAACATTTGTTAAACATATTAGTTAAACATATGTAATTTCGCGAGATAGAGCTGAACCCAGTGATATGTCAACGTCTATTTCTAGTTCTAAAGAAATATGGCTGTATGAACTCTTCGTAGATTCGGTTTGGCGAAGATCCCTGAAGACATCCAGTCTGCGCTGTTCACCATATATATGCCTATAGCCCCTCTTATATAGTCGTTGATTAACTCAAGCGGAGAATTTAATGTAAAGGTTGATTAGATGGTTATATGAATCACGAACGTTATCTTGTCCACAGACAGGCGGGTTTTTGCTGCAATTTTCCGCACAATTGAGGAAAGCGCCCTTTACGATCAATGTAGGTGGATCGATAGCTGCCGCGTTCAAATCATTCCCAGACCGTGTTAAGGTGACTGGCTTTATTCCTCATTGCCATGGACTGTAACAACTACAAGGGAAGGTGATGATCAACATCAGGTCGCTGATTGCTTGACCACTTGATGCTCTGATTGCTTGACCACTCGCTACTTTAATGAACGTCAGAGCGTCGCGACGTAACCGAGAACAAACACCGTCTGAGAGTTATCGTTCGGAAGAGATACCAACCATATCGAAATATTCAAAAACTAACTGTCCGGGATAATTTATACGAGTTAGAATAACATTGACAGCTGTCTATATTGTTGTAATTTTAGGCAAGTATAGCAGCGTTATTATTTCATGTGTGGAAATAAATAAACCGCATTGTCTAACCAGTTTCTGCAATTATGTTTTGGGAGCTTGATTAAAAATGTCACAATATGGACCGGATCTAGTTTCATTTATTCATGAATCATTCATTCACGATTAATTGTTTACATCACTATTGAATTTGATAATACACCTTGCGATGACCGTAAATGTATAATAATTATATGATAGTTGAGCTGCTGACGGAATAATGAGTTCACTTCGCTTCACAGCGGTCTTCGCAGTCAGCGGCTTTCGAAAATCTTTACTGACAGTTGGTAGCGCTGTTCTCCTTCAGCAACGTTCTAAAATCTTCATTTTCTCAGAATTTTTTACTGGTGAACAAACACTTGACTTAGTTCGTTTTAAAGGAAAATTCCCTTCAATGAGAGCATTCCTCATTAAATAAATACGAGTTAGCTCCAACCTATCTCAGCTTTTCTTGGAGAAAGTTTTGCAATACGTACAAACTGCTCGGGGATTGAGTTGTCCCAGCTATGTTTTTCGCCATTCAGTTCGCAGCGACCTTGTTATTACGCGGCTTCTTGTGTCTCCCTTCAGCTTCATAATGAATTGAACTCTACAAAATGACTACCATTACTCCGTGATATTGATAATATATCACGCTTGAAATAACTTTGTACATGTAGTTCTTTCCACATAAAACTCCATAATAGCTGTTTCGTGTACCGGGCCTCTATTGCATAGGGCGACGTCATAATCTAATGATTGGGACTGGCGCCTGGCGACTAAAAAGCAACCATATGACTCCGGAGGAAAGCTTCCCTCACGTCACCTCACATTGACTCGAGAATACGATGGATTCTCGGACATAACGTTAAGATCTCAGCCGCGCTTTTATTGCAGATATGGAGACTATGAAGTATCCACACGGCTCCTGGCACCAACTTAAGCGGAATTAGATACGCTAGCTCGGGAGCTGTGATGGCCGATCAGCCCAAACAATTAACTCATCTGATGTTAATGGATGAGCATCGGTGACGACGCCTAGACATAATCTATTGATTGGGACTGACACCTGGCGACTAAAGAGCAACCATATGACTCTACAGGAAAGCTTCTGTCGACAACTCACATTCAGACCCGAGTATACGGTGGATTTTCGGACGTAGCCTTAGTATCTCAGTCAAGCACTATTTGATGTTCAATTCGGTCTCAGCAGCGCACTATTTGGTGTTCCATTTGATGATTTGATGTTCAAGCGAACAAAAGGAATGGAGGCTTTATAAAGTTACAAAGGGGGTCAAGAGTGTGTGTTGCTCAAATATCATACCCAGTCAAATTATCGAATGTTAAACCGCAAACACCTCCATGAATATATAGAATATTATTGACCTTTGTCCCAGTGATGGCAAAAACATCCCCCTATGCAATTCAGCCCCAGTGTAAGAAACAACTGTTATGGAGGTTTTTTCAAGCGTGCGATATTATCAATATCACGGAGTATTGAAGTTATTTTGTAGAGTTCCTTGTGTTATACATTCTGCAAAAAAATGATGCGGATTTCAACTATTGGTATTTGTTAAGCTCCAAAGTAGAAGACTAATTAAATGGACAGACTTTAGATATTTTTGCTAATTATTGCCTGTTTCCCGGCCTTCGCTAAATGAACATATTTAAAAATAGGACATAAACAACAAAATGCATTTAAATCTTCTTCTACCTGTTTATGATACAAACGCGTAGTCCGTCAAAGCGTGACTGAGATACAGCAGTCTTTAGATGACGACTTTACAACGAATATTATGGATTAAGAATACTGATCAGCGATACGGATTTGATATTTTTGGAACATCATGATGTCTTGCCGGCATCATTGAAAACTGTTGACCGCTTCTCTCTTGCAGGAAACAAGCCTATGTTTATGTATACTATGATTGTCTTTTGAATTTGGTGCTAATACTGTTATATGGAAAATGGAATAGGTCTTTGGATTATGGACGCGGATATTCTCTAATGGACGACGGCTGAATTATGAATGACGGACTAGACGCTTGTAATTCAATATTCAACCGTCGTCCTCTAAAAACATTCCGCGTCCGTAATCCAAAGATCTAATTCACATAACAACATTAGCATTGGACCCTTTTATGAATAAAAGGTTTATGACCGAATTTATAGCACCATTGTGTTTGAATGCAAACAGTCGAGGGTTTCCGATTATTACTTCAGGTATTAATTGAGATGTTCGTTTGAGACGAGATATCTTAATAATTGACACGCTGGACAGTTTTCTTCATACATCTGGTCTGCATAGAAACAGAGAAGTATTAAACAAATAATAGCTTCGAAAAACGATGTTCATCTGACACGTAGACCTACTTGATATAATTGGCTGACATACAAAGAATCAGCTAGCCCGTGTGCAACCATCAGAATGGCTTTTTTATCTGATTATTTACACCTTAATACCCTCTTCCGTTTGATATGAATTAACGACTGTCATCTGGTGTCTCAAGCGGGAGATTATCACACAAACGCATCCATTATTAATGTTTATGAGCATTATAAAGCATGAAAATGGTCCCATGGCGTTCTGGTATAGTTTGTATCTCCAGCATGAAGCTGATAATCTGCCATGTTCCCACGTCGTATATCGAAAGGGGATGATCATTCAAATCACTGTTTTCTGTCATTTTTTTTAACAGATGAATCCCCCGGCATGTGCTGGTATTACACCGATATGGCCTCCCTGGTCGATATGAACCGATTACCGGGGTCAAAAGTACAACGACCGTCGGTTATTTCTTTTCGAAAATATGAATAGAATCCGGAGAAAGGAGATGGTACGATAAGGTGGCATTTTGGCGTGTATGTGGTGCGGTTGAAATCGAAACAATAAAATTTCCTAATGAATAAATTAGTGCATGCCTGTCTGAATTTTCCGCAAGCGATAACTTCCTAATGCTTTGTTGGAGTGTTCCGAAATTCGGCATACGCATTCCTTGCGACAAGACGCCAGTTGGTATTGCATTTCAGCAACATCTGCCTGAAGGTGGCGCCACTGGGTCAAAATGGGTCTTGCTTCTTTGTGTCCGTGGACACATGTTAAAAAATTTCACAAGTGATAACGCCCAAATGCTTCGTCGGATTCTCCCGAAATTCGGCATATGCATATCTTGCGACAAGACACTGGTTGCTACTGCATTTCGGCAACATCTGCCTGAAGGTGGCGCCACTGAGTTTCGCTTCTTCGTGTCCGTTCCAGTTAAAATGGATCTTGATCTCTTTGTGTCTGTCTGTTCAAATTCTTCACAGACGATAACTTCCAAAAGCTTTGTCGGATTCCTTCGAAATTTAGCATATACACTCCTTGTGACCAGACGTGGGTTGGTATTGCGTTTCAGTAAGATCCACCTGAAGGTGGCGCCACTGGGTCTTGTCCCAATCTTCTGTGCATGTCCGTGGTTTCCATTCAAATTCTTCACAAGCAATAACTTCCAAATACTTTGTTTAATTCAGGCATTCCTAGGGATGCCTTATGTGTTTGTCATTTTCTTCTTTCTTCCGCTTCTCGCTGTTAGTTTTGAATTTCATGTCGCTTTAAATGACGACACCATTTTCTTAAATTTTGCTGTCCAGTCCTTCTATTCCACATCATATGATTTACACTAAAGCTTTTGCAGGAACCATATTTTATTTCAGAAGTATAATATGAAATAACTGGCGGGGGAATCCCCGCAGTACCAAACCCCTGTTAGTTTTGAATTTTGTGTCGCCTTAAATGAAGGACAACATTTCCTTCAATTTTGCTATCAAATCATTCTATTCCACATTTGATTTATGATTCCATATTTTATTTCAGAAGTATAATATGAAATAACTGCGGGGAAATCCCCGCAGTACCGAACCCCTGTTTTTTTTTATTTCGTGTCATCTTAAACGAAGGACAACATTTCCTTCAATTTTGCTATCAAATAATTGTATTCCACATCATATGATTTACCCTAAAGCTTTTGCACGAACCATATTTTATTTCAGATGTATAATGTGGAATACCGAACCCCTGTTTTTTTAAATTTTGTGTCATCTTAAACGAAGGACAACATTTCCTTCAATTTTGCCATCAAATAATTGTATTCCACATCATATGATTTACCCTAAAGCTTTTGCACGAACCATATTTTATTTCAGATGTATAATGTGGAATCCCTAACCCGTTTTTTTTTAAATTTCGTGTCATCTGAAACGAAGGACAACATTTCCTTCAATTTTGCTATCAAATAATTGTATTCCACATCATATGGTTTACCCTAAAGCTTCTGCACGAATCATTTGTGTCCACACGTGTAACTTATTATATTTATTACAACTAAGTTCCGAAAGTTTGGCGTTTCGCCAACTTGCGCCTACATGTAGCGCCACCTCGTGTCAAATCTAAATTTGATTTCGCTCATCGGATTTTTCTCCAATTTGGTATTCAGATACCATCCCATGATATGTCGCTTGGATTGTATTTCGCCTGCTTCTAAATTCTGGTGGTGACACCTGGTGGAAAAATCTGAAATTTGTTTCTGGCAATAATTTGACAACTGCTCATCAGATTCTTCTCAAATTTGGTATTTACATGCCATAAGATGTCACTTGGAATTGTGTTTCGCACACTTGCGCCTACAAGTCTAAATTTGGCTTCCGGGCAATAACTTTAAGACCCCTCTTCAGATTCTTCCCAAAGTTCGTATGCTGATACATGTACCATGTCATGAGATGATGCTTGGGATTGCGTTTTGCCCACTTGCACCTACAGGTGGTGATACCTGGTGGCAAATTTAAAATTTGGTTTCCGGACAATAGGTTGAGGATGCATTCAGTTTCTTGTCAAATTTGATTTGCAGATAATATGCCTTGAGATGTCACTTGGGGTTGCTTCTCGGTTACATAATTTCCATGCTTCACTGCATGGAAACTATATTACAGAAGCAATCAACGTTCAGTCAACCGTTCTGTGTTGATTTTAAAACTTGGGATGGCAGAAAGGCCCTTCCGCATCCAACGCTTATGAAGTAGCAGTTGCCTCCCTCAAGTATATCCCCGGAGACCAACAATGCTAAAAATATTGCTGCCATTTCGGCGGGGGACTTAGCATCCTCTGGCTGCTTGTTTGATTTATTTTATTTCCAGGCGCATTCGACGTTTCCTTTAATCACAGGATGTGCTCATGTGGAAGCGTATACTTTCAAGGGTCTTCTCTGTAGATCTATTTTTTGTTTTCTTCTCCAAATTGCAAATAAAAGCGTAAAAAACGTCAGATAACCAATGTAGACGTACTATTGTTGTAGTGTCGTACTGACATTACACACAGCAGATTAGTGTTTCTCTTGAGAGAAACAACTACAAGAAAAAAACAACTTCCTTTAATATTGGATTAAGAAATACTTGTAAGTGATGAGGATTTTACGGATAGAACATCATTACTTCTTGTTTCCATCATTGGAACTGTTGACCACTTCTCTCTTGCCATAAACAACTTGTTTTATTTATGTTTATTTACTACCTGTTTGGAATTGGTGCTAACTGTCGAAGGTAAAAAGGTATTTCAATTATTGACGAGAAATTTCATTTTGTGGACGACGACTGAATACTGAATGTCAGATCTGACGCCTACATACGTACTTGATTCTTGCCCGCGGTTTTATAGGATTACAAACTGAGACGACTGCCCTTGGGTCAATCCTCAGTCCGGTAATTAGTCTCTTACTGGCTGTGACAGTCAATTTTATTAACAATAGTCTACTATCCTGGATCCCAACACGGCTTGCCAGACGTGCCGTGCTTGCATGGCATGGTTATCTCACCAGAAGAGCTAGACGAACTTTCACCGAATTTCGCCGAACTTCGATATTGAGGTTCAGGGAGAGACTTGAGATTTTAAAATTATTTTGCCGGATCGAAACTTCCCAAAAGCCCCTTGTCATTACCAAATTTTATAACACAATGATATTCTGGGACATGAAATGACAGCAATATAATTATTCGATGAAAAAAAAGTCGAATGACACGAAGTGGCAACGAATATATCGAAGATACTTTCAGAAAATAAACATTAGATGATACCAAGAAAAGGGTAAATAAAATGACCCCATTACGTTCTGCAGAGTATAGGACCAAAATTAGCGTGCCAGGTGGCCCTGTATACATTTGGAACTCAATAAAAGTATACAAATTTCTGCCAAAAATATGTCCATTTTGCCTTCGAACTGACAAGGGAATAGAGAAAATTCAGAAGAAAAGAAACTATATCAGATAATGAATTCAAATTGGCTACAAATAGACAGTGCGATACGTAGTTTTTGGTTAATCTGTTGACAAGGAATCAAGTGTTTACTCTGACAGTTTCAGAAATGCGTAACACGTTGTCAATATTGGTAAAGACGGCGTATATTATAGTGTTGTGTACTAATTTACCGTTGAGACCTCTTTCACACTACGCCACAACCGAGACAGCAAAGCAATAACACACAAATACATGTAAAACAAATTTAAATGCGAGGGTTTAAAATCCATTTCGAAACAGAAAATATTTTGATATGGACAGATAAATCGAGATGTATCTCGAAACGATTTCCGTCTTGGCGCAGCAGTTACGTTGACCCGCGACACAAAAAACAGTGTTGCCGGACTTGCGCGTGCAGTTCTGGCGTTGAACTATAAGACGAATGCTGCAATAATTACGTGAGCCACGGTACCGCAATAAAAATATGCATAAGGGCTGACGAGATTTCTATGATAGTTTTACGACAAAACGTATCTGCAACGTCTGTACCTCCATCCCGGTGTATCGAGGAAATGTTTGTAACGAGATGACACATCTGGCGAATTTACGGTGACGTACATGCTCGTGCTCACCATGGATTTGAACGAAACACAAAGTTAAATTAAATTATATGATTTTTATAATTTTATAATTTTAAAATTATTCATCAGTGGTGACTAACAATGGCCAAAAGATCACAAATAAATGAGAATGACAGTGCTTTCATAAAATACTGAAATATACAGATATTTAACAGATGGAGTGATTTATTAAATACTTTTAATGAGCACATTTCTTTCAAAAATCGATCGGAGAATTATTTTTTCACCGCAAGTTGACTGCACACAATGGAAAACAAATCAGAAGAAAAATGGAAGATTTGTTCAGCTTCGGAGAATAAAGAAGACAGTCACGCAGCTTTTCGGAGAGCAGGCCCACCAGATGGTTCTACAGACCAATCGCATGTTCTGATAGCGCTTTTGATAAGACATAGGTATGCATGCCAGAGTAAGATTAACCCCTCTAATCGTGTATCAACAACAACAACATAAACGACAAGGTCATTGAGATTGGCATGGGTTGACAGGTGTTCGGTATTTTGCAGCAAGGCTACGATATCGACAAAAGTCCAGACAAAGTCGTTTGTTCGGCCATATGTAGCCGTCTATATTGTAACAGTATCAAGTACCTCATTGTAGTATACCATCAAGCAATTGATGTTTCAACTTTGTTGTGAGAAAAAGTTCACATCATTTTTGGTTTTTGTTTCAAAATTTCTTCGGAAATTTCACTACATAATTGGTCAATTGTGTTTCACAAAGTCAGTCTCTCGATTCAATACCGGCAAATTTTCTTATATTCTATGGTGTTAGTATACTTCTGACATGAGAATATGTCAGTCTGATAATTTCGGACCCTTTTGGAAATTTCAACTTGATAGGTGAATTAGCAATATGTGCTATATCCTCATACGTGTTCATAAGATTGATTAAATTGAGCTATTCCTGTCCTGTGTCCATTCTACCCTTATATGATATGATCTATTTTGTTAAATTATCACCGCATATACATTTGATACAAAGTATGGACAAATATACTGATGACAATTGTCTTATCCGTCATTCAGAATTCATCCGTCGTCCAATAAAGAATTGCCGTATCTATAGTCCAAAGACCTATTTCGTATAACAGCGTTAGCACCAGATTTAAGAAAACACCCCTCCCCCATCAAAAAACAAAACAAAACAATCATATTATATATGAACATAGGCTATTTTCTGTAAGAGGGAAGCGTTCAAGTTTTCAATGATGCCGACAAGACACCGTGATGTAAAAAAATATCAAATTCATATCGCTGATCAGTATATTAATCCATATGATTTTAGTTTTGAAGACTTTATCTAAAGAATGATGAATCTGTCACGCTTTGATTGTGTCTGTTCATATGAACACCAAAAAGATCTTGAAGTACATGTCCCCGAGTTAAGCGGAATTAGACACAAGTTACGAAACGTACTGCCATAGATCTTGCAAGTTATGCTGTCGTATTTTCCTATCAGCATGCGATACGTATCGCCAAATTTGAGAAACTTTTGAGTGAAAGCGCCTGAAGGTATAATCATGTTTCACCACTTAGATTGAGAGTTATGAGAGAGTATTTAAAAAGTCACAATAATAAAACATAACAAAATGTATAAAACGTTCATGGTAAAAAAGCCCAAACAAATCATTTATGTAAATAGTTTTGAATGCTTCGCAATATCTGAAGTACCATTCTTATAACAATTCATAAACGGAACAACTAAATTGGCATACGTTTGTGAAACAATACGATGAATTATATTCCAGGATTTATAAATTTAAAATGTCGTGTATCTTTGATCGTTTATATTTGCATAATTCGTTTCACAATTTTCATTGAATCCAACATTATTTTTATGACAGCTGCAACCAAACAAATAATATTTTCCTGATAATTATGTTGATCTGTAAATAAACCGAATTTAGCCACGCATTCCATGGAACAGTTGTAAGATGCAACCACGAGCTACATGTCTTAGTAACCTCCCCACAACAAACATGCTCCGTTTCACAGACTCACTCCACTATGACCCTGCCACCAGTAGATAGCCACCTTCACGAAGTGTCTATGACACATAGGGGAAAACCCACGCCCATACGATTCAGTTTGAACCCGACCGATCGACTCCGTCAGTTTTGCACATATTTTCATTAGCTTTGTACATATAAACAGGGAAGATAATCTCTAGATTATCTCTATATCATTAATTTTTACGCTAGGTCAACAAAGGTATAATTTAGAATTGAAACGTAATCAGAATGTTAGATTAGCATCGCTTTTGCTATATATGATGTAACTTCCGGTGGTCTACTGCTCGGGCGGGTATCGTGTCCGAAAATCTGACTGGTGCCTGGAGTAGCATCATACCCCAGTGAGGTGGTTGATATCTTGGCGCTTTTTGGAATTTTATATTGGGGAAAGTCTATTTGCCAAACTCTCCTTTATAACCTCTGGATTGTGTGCACTACGGCGTATAATAGAATATCACGAATAACGGTTACGTTGTCCTTACGACAAAGAACGACAGCATTCGGGACAGTCGAGGGGAAATCAGGAGAATATTTGTAATATCTACTAACGCAGATCCTCGAGAAGTTGCGAATGAGGACGATAGCTTACCTCTCATCAGGTACGTGTAGCTAAACTTGCAACCTAATAACACAGCTGCTTCTCCCCATGAATAAGACGACAGATCATTCAGTATGTAGATCCTTATCCGAAATTTAATGTTCCTATGATGAGGATGCGGACAAATTCGAACAAATGAAAAATAGACATGTGCATGTATTGTCCGAATTTCCCTACTGATTTTATCTGCCCTGAAAGCAACTCTTTATGGTCGTTAATATTTTTATTCAGCCTCTTTGATTTTCGCTTATCTCCATGTAACACGTATACCATCAAACGCATCATCAATATAACATCAAAATGATTTCTTATCCATCAAAACAGAGATCATGCAGAAGATAAGAAATAATATTTATGATAGCATCTGATACGAATGATACAGCATAAAACAACCTTACATCTGGCTTATCCATCAGGACTGATTGTTCCTGGAAGAGCATCATTGATGGTAGGATTTATTTATGAGAAATTATGATACTATCGTCTCACAAGAGAACGAACCCTGGTGATCAATTAACTACAAATCTCCGCTGTGATAATCACAGCTATCTATACACTTCATCAAATCAGGAAATCTGTTCGAATAAGGCGTTCCTCTAAATCGCACAATGGGGCCAGAGGGCCATATGGACATATCCCTTGGAGGAACATTGGACACACTTCGTTCTTATCGCCTGATATCTAATGTTCAGTGCTATAGAAATACCGTATCATACACCACCAGGATTTGTGATGTCAGAGAACATTAGCTGGCATGATGAAAACGACCGAAGTTTTCCCCTTGAAAACTAGACATGTGCTTCTAGACAAGATGCTCAACAGATAACTTGATAGAGCTATTACATGAACTATCTGTATCTAATAGCACTCAAGCCAGTCCAAGGGGCCGTTTCGTTATGTCATGTCCACGTGAACATCTACAATAAAAGAGTAGCCGGGATACAAATCATCACATGGATCACTTTTGGTTCTTGTGTCACTTATGCATCAGTGGTGATGTGTCAAACGTGATGGCCAGTTCTCTTTCGAAATGACGCCATTACCTTATAGAGTGAGCACCTGGCTCTTAGGATTTATTGCGTTGAGAGTTGTTCTTTGACCAAATGCTGAGATTGTGTGGCTGATATAATGATAGAGATCACTGAATACCGGATATATGTCAGTTTTCAAGGTCAAGAAACGCGCTGACCAGTTAATTAAACCGGGTGCTATAAAGATATCTGATAACTCGCCGGTCAGTTACTGGTCACTCAGCGACCAGTACTCGCACCACCTTATCTTCCTTAACATTAGAGAATGATTCGGCAAGCCCCGATTTCACCTTGTCTAATTAAAAACCTGGTCATTTATTTCAGCAGATTGCAAAGGACCGTCTTACTACATGATTAGCCCTAAGGTGGCACTGGCTCGTGAAGTCCGATTCGGCAGCCGATTGACAATATTTACGGTTAGAGCTGATCAAAGGTTGTACTTCTCTACACCGTTGGCTTTCCCTGCCAAATTAACAAAATGTCACAAAATTGATCTTCATGTTTGGTGGTCAGATGATATCGTACAGTTCCTGGAACGAACTGTATTTCGCCTTCCAATTCATCAACGAACTCTCGATAGTTTCTCTTCGAGCCAGATATTGGAATTGCTAAAATCACAAAAAATGGCAGGAGTCCAAGTTCAGACGGCTTTACTGTATAATTTGAAAAAAAGATCTGGAGAGATCTCGGTCAGTATCCTGCCAACTCTTAAACTATATGGTGAGGTGATCTTTCTATTTCAAAAAAGCTACCTGTCAAACGAAAGCAATTCAAAACATATGTTGAATAACTGGCGCCACATATCGCTATTAAATGTGACATAAAATATACTTTCCACTACTCTAGCCCATCGAATAGGAACTATGTTGCCAAGTTTAATAAATGAAGATGAAACTGAGCATATGTTATACACGTTACAAAGGTGAAAAAGTACGCCGTACTAACTAGTGAATTTTGACATACCTCGAAGTAGACGACTAATTAGAATGGACAAACTTTATCTAATTTGTGAAAAACTTTGTCACAGAGGGAGTTCTACTTATTTTATACGAGAACCAGATTGAATTGAACGGTTTGCGGGGTACCGTAAGGCCGATAACTACAGGCGTGGTTTATGGCAAAAGCAGATATAAGTTCACAATTGGATACATCAAATGCGATATTAGGTGAAAAGAACTCGACAAATGAAATCTTTAAATATATCGATGATACCTGTTAAATTAATGCATACAGACAGAAAGTTAAAAGGTGTTAATTAATACTGACATTCTCATTATCGGTTACTATAATTATAAATATTATTATTAATATTAACAGCAAATTAAATAACCATGGGGTTTTGAAACGTGTATCACCGGAACCATCAACTGATTATCTAGTGACTGGAATTGAAGTACAACTGGTCACTACTGCGCGTACAAATATATTATTGTTCATCATATTGAAGATAGAATATTTGTTAAACATATTAGTTAAACATATGTAATTTCGTGAGATAGAGCTGAACCCAGTCATATGTCAACGTATATTTCTAGTTCTAAAGAAATCCTAAGCTTATGAACTGTTCGTATGTTCGGTTTGGCAAAAATCCACGAAGACATCGAGTCTGCACTGTTCACCATATATATGCCTATAGCCGCTCTTATGTAGTCGTTGATTAACTCAAGCGGAGAATTTAATGTAAAGCGGGATTAGCCGGTGGTATGAATCACGATCGTTATCTTGTCCCCAGACAGGCGGGTTATAGTTGCAATTTTCCGCACAATTGATGAAAGCGCCCTTTACGATCGCGGCAGGTGGATCGATAGCTGCCACGTTCAAATCATTCCTAGACCGTGTTAAGGTGACTGGCTTTATTCCTTATTGCCGTGAACTACAAGGGAAGGTGATCAACATCAGGCCGTTGATTGCTTGACCACTTGCTGCTCTGATTGCTTGACCACTTGCTGCTTTGATTGCTTGACCACTTGCTACTCTGATTGCCTGATCACTCGTTACTTTAATGAAAGTCAGAGCGTCGCGACGTAACCGAGAACAAACACCGTCTGAGAGTTACCGTTCGGAAGAGATACCAACCATATCGAAATATTCAAAAACTAACTGTCCGGGATAGTATATATGAGTTAGAATAACAGTGACAGCTGTCTATATTGTTGTAGTTTTAGGCAAGTACCAGCGTTATTATATCATGTATGGAAATAAATAATTTATAAATTATTTATAAATAATAAATAATAATGTTTTGGGAGCTTGATTAAAAATGTCACAATATGGACCGGATCTAGGTTCATTTATTCATGAATCATTCATTCCCGATTCATTGTTTACATCACTATTGACTGGTAATACACCTTGCGATGACGGTAAATGTATAATAATTATATGATAGTTGAGCTGCTGACGGAATAATCAGATAACTTCGCTTCACAGCGGTCTTCTCAGTCAGCTGCTTTCGGAAATCTTTACTGACAGTTGGTAGCGCTGTTCTCCTTCAGCAACGTTCTAAAATCTTCATTTTCTCAGAATTTTTTACTGGTGAACAAACACTTGACTTAGTTCGTTTTAAAGAAAATACCGATCAATGAAAGCATTCCTCATTAAATAAATATGAGTTAGCTCCAACCTATCTCAGCTTTTCTTGGAGAAAGTTTTGCAATACGTACAAACTGCTCGGGGGTTGAGTTGTCCCAGCTATGTCTTTCGCCATTCAGTTCGCCGCGACCTTGTTATTACGCGGCTTCTTGTGTCTCCCTTCAGCTTAATAACGAATTGAACTCTGTAAAATGACTACCATTACTCCGTGATATTGATAATATATCACGCTTGAAATAACTTTGTACATGTAGTTCTTTCCACATAAAACTCCATAATAGCTGTTTCGTGTACCGGGCCTCTATTGCATAGGGCGACGTCATAATCTAATGATTGGGACTGGCGCCTGGCGACTAAAAAGCAACCATATGACTCCGCAGGAAAGCTTCCCTCACCTCACCTCACATTGACTCGAGAATACGATGGATTCTCGGACATAACCTTAAGATCTCAGCCGCGCTTTTATTGCAGATATGGAGACTATGAAGTATCCACACGGCTCCTGGCACCAACTTAAGCGGAATTAGATACGCTAGCTCGGGAGCTGTGATGACCGATCAGCTCAAACAATTAACTCATCTGATGTTAATGGATGAGTATCGGTGACGACGCCTAGACATAATCTATTGATTGGGACTGACACCTGGCGACTAAAGAGCAACCATATGACTCTACAGGAAAGCTTCTGTCGACAACTCACATTCAGACCCGAGTATACGGTGGATTTTCGGACGTAGCCTTAGTATCTCAGTCAAGCACTATTTGATGTTCAATTTGGTCTCAGCAGCGCACTATTTGGTGTTCCATTTGATGATTTGATGTTCAAGCGAACAAAAGGAATGGACGCTTTATAAAGTTACAAAAGGGGGTCAGAGTGTGTGTTGCTCAAATATCATACCCAGTCAAATTATCGAATGTTAAACCGCAAACACCTCCATGAATGTATAGAATATTATTGACCTTTGTCCCAGTGATGGCAAAAACATCCCCCTATGCAATTCAGCCCCAGTATAAGAAACAAAGGTTTTTTCAAGCGTGCGATATTATCAATATCACGGAGTATTAAAGTTATTTTGTAGAGTTCCTTGTGTTATACATTCTGCAAAAAAATGATGCGGATTTCAACTATTGGTATTTGTTAAGTAGAAGACTAATTAAATGGACAGACTTTAGATATTTTTGCTAATTATTGCCTGTTTCCCGGCCTTCGCTAAATGAACATATTTAAAAATAGAAGGACATAAACAACAAACTGCATTTAAATCTTATTCTGCCTGTTTATGATACAAGCGTCTAGCTCGTCATTCAATATTCAACCGTCACAGTGTATAACCCTGTCCGGCTGGGATTTATTTATGACGAGCCATCTGTGCCCATTTATGACGTGATCGCACCGAGTCGACACGTGTGCTGAGATGGAGGTTGAGCATTTTACAATTTTCTGCGTGTTACACATCACTTTATGGAAGAAACTGAATGAGATAATGTTCTAGATTTATTTTGGCAGATCCTGTGTGAAATTCAACTCCATAGATCATCTCGTTTTCATCATAATCGTGTTCATGTTAGAAATTATCAAAACTCTGTCGAATTTTACAGTTATGAAGTTGATTGTTCTTGTGGTATAGGATTTGACATTTTGGTCTGTATAGTATAAAAAACTAGAATGGTAGTTAATCAAATATGACTGGTACAGAGGAGATAAATATAAGTATAAAGAGGCGAATATTTAGGAACAAGTGTTCAAGTCCTGAAATGAGACTGTCCGTATTTTTGTCGAGGGGATTTTTTCGACTGTTCGAGTTTTTGATGAGTTCCTGTGCGCATTTTTGGCGTGCATAGTAAAAAGCGAAGTGCAATTACTGTGCACATATACTATAGCAATGCCTAATCGGCACTGATACTAGTGTTCATGTGTAGGGCCGAATGATGACTTAATTATTCCAGTGGGTTTCATATCTCAGAACCCACACTACGGCGCCATGATCCGTTTTATTTTCATGTTGTCTTATAGTTTTTAAATTGTTCTAAGAATACCAGAGGAAGAATCATTCCAAGAAATATTCGTAGGTCCACAACCAGTCCGCGGAAGATCCACGAAGAAATCCGCAAAGCTCGCAAAGCCTAACATATTTCACTGCCATAAATGTCACTTTTTTATCAAATGGAGGTTCAACCTCCAGCGGCACAGGGACGTACATATACTGAAGCATCGTACGGCTGTACAATTTGCAGTAGACCATTCAAAGTGAAATGGTCCAGAGATACACACACCAAATATCGGAAATTGCAATTCCCGATATCGGAAATTAGAATGGAGAATCGATTCGGAGACAATTCCCGATATCGAAAATTCAGTTACCGATATCGGAAATTGTCACTGAATTTCCGATATCGGAAATTGCAATTCTAGTTTTCATAAAGCTTCCAGAGCTTTCATTTTCGATATTGGAAATTCAATGACAATTTCTGATATGGGAAATTCTATTTCCGATATCGGAAATTGTCACTGAATTTCCGACATGGGAAATTCTAATTCCAGATATCGGAAATTCTATTTGCGATATCGAAAATTAGAATTTCCGATATCGGGAATTCAGTTTCCAATATCGGAAATAGAATTTCCGATATCGGAAATAGAATTTTCGATATCGGAAATTCGGAATAAAAAGCACTTTGGCTTGCCATACTTTAAGTGTGTCGACAGGGACAACACTTAAAGAGCAGTCCCTGTGGACACACTTAATGGGTTATTTCAACACTTTACGAATAAGTTTCAACACTTTAGTTTTAAGCGTGTCGTACGACCGCAATAATGTAAAATACAACATCTAGGCTGACAAGTTGCTTTGCTTTTGAGATTTAGATTTTGTTTTTTACATCATTGCAAATTCTGAAAATACCAAAACTACAGTGCTTACAAAAGGAACAAAGAAGTGATTCAAAAATTATCATGCAGACTGTACCCGGCCGGTATAGTATTTTATTTCTTTTCTTTTTTTTAGAAATTGTATTCCTTGCCAATGTCTCAGTATGTACGAAATATTGACGCAAAGGACGCAAGCAGTAGGTAAAAGTGATTTAAAGCCTCCTTTCACCCGGATGTAGTGACGTCATGAGGAGGATTGAGGAGGAACTAGTGGCGCCATCTGTACACATTGGTGGCAAAAACCCGCACTAGGGGGAGACAACTCTGGCTGTGTCGTTCATCATCCTCTGGAGACCAAGATGGCGGCTGTGTGGTGGTGGTGGTCAAAATGGCGGCTGTGTGGTGGTGGTGGTCAAAATGGCGGCTGTGTGGTGGTGGTGGTCAAAATGGCGGCTGTGTGGTGGTGGTGGTCAAAATGGCGGCCTGTGGTGGTGGTGGTCAAAATGGCGGCTGTGTGGTGGTGGTGGTCAAAATGGCGGCTGTGGTGGTGGTGGTGGTGGTCAAAATGGCGGCTGTGTGGTGGTGGTGGTGGTCAAAATGGCGGCTGTGTGGTGGTGGTGGTGGTCAAAATGGCGGCTGTGTGGTGGTGGTGGTGGTCAAAATGGCGGCCTGTGGTGGTGGTGGTG
Organism: Hanleya hanleyi; assembly: GCA_036873755.1. Taxonomy (NCBI): domain Eukaryota; kingdom Metazoa; phylum Mollusca; class Polyplacophora; order Lepidopleurida; family Hanleyidae; genus Hanleya; species Hanleya hanleyi. Next base: position 7,086 of record JAVTVY010055033.1, on the reverse strand, counting down.
GTGGTCAAAATGGCGGCCTGTGGTGGTGGTGGTGGTCAAAATGGCGGCCTGTGGTGGTGGTGGTGGTCAAAATGGCGGCGTGTGGGGTGGTCAAAATGGCGGCGCAAGGGAGCAAACGAGGCGGTGGGGAGGTCACGGGGAGAAAAAACCCTCACATTACCCTCAAAAAAACCTCTAAGCCATATAATAATAAACATAATCTATAGGTGTTGTACCATGTTAATAGGATCAGTCTAGCATCTGTACCACCCTAGGGTCGAGCGTTTATTGTCCCGTGTATCTCCGCAGAAAATCAACAAACAAAATGGCGGCTCCAGGATGGTGTGGGGACGCCCTTTCCACATCACGGCGTCGATCCTAACCATAGCGCCATCTGCACACACTGACGCAAGGGAGACAACTCGTGTGGCCCAAGGGTATGGAAATAGCCGTGTTGGAGCTAGGGGAGTTACTACTGGTCCAGTGGGGTCGAGTGATGTATCAATGTCAAGCCTATGTGAGGGGGCATCTTACTGGACTAGCGGGTTGAACTAGCGGCATTCTGCGCATGCGCGGTGGCCCAAGGGTATGGAAATAGCCGTTTTGGAGCTAGGGGAGTTACTACTGGTCCGATGGGGTCGAGTGAGGTATCAAAGTAAAGCTTATGTGAAGGGGCATCTGACTGGACTAGTGGGGTTGAAATAGCGGCCTTCTGCGCATGCGCGGTGGCCCAAGGGTATGAAAATAGCCGTGTTGTGAGCTAGCGAAGCCAATAATGGTCCGATGGGGTCGTATGAGGTATCAAAGTAAAGCTTATGTGAAGGGGCATCTTACTGGACTAGCGGGTTGAAATAGCGGCCTTCTGCGCATGCGCGGTGGCCCAAGGGTATGAAAATAGCCGTTTTGGAGCTAGGGGAGTTACTACTGGTCCAGTGGGGTCGAGTCAGGTATCAATGTGAAGCATTCGTGAAGGGGCATCTGACGGGACTAGCGGGTTGAACTAGCGTCATTCTGCGCATGCGCGGTGGCCCAAGGGTATGAAAATAGCCGTTTTGGAGCTAGGGGAGTTACTACTGGTCCAGTGGGGTCGAGTGAGGTATCCAAGTGAAGCATTCGTGAAGGGGCATCTGATGGGTTGGGTGTGCGGTAGGAATATCATTCTGCGCATGCGCAGACGCAATGCGGAGCTCTCGTCCAATCAGAAACGAGTATTCCAAATCCGTCACAGAGCTCTCGTCCAATCAGAAGCGAGTATTTTGACCCGGCGCATTATGGGACATATCCAAGATGGCGGCACGTATGTTCAAGATGGCGGCACATCCGGTGTCGAATGCGCAGGTCACGTGGGGGTTGTGACGTCACTTCCGGGGTTTTTCAGAATGCTCAAACACACGACCTCCAACTTTCCCGGCCCCGGCCCCGCCCCGGCCCACCAGCGTGCGCGCGCGCGCGGGTTCTCCGGCCGCAGCGCGCGCGTCATCCCCGGCAGTGCGCGCGCGGACGCATGTCAGGTCAAATGGTCACATCCAGGTCAAACGGTCCAATGTCCAATGAGACAATGTTGCGGCATCGCGATAGTCAGAGCTTGAGCACAAAAAATGGGATTCTAGATGAACCTGGGAAAGATGGGCAGTTCCATTTGGACCAATCAGCGGTCGAGAAAAAGAGCCAATCAGCGGTCGAGAAAAAGAACCAATCAGCGGCCGAACAATCAGCCAATCGAATTGGGGTACTCACGGTGCGCTTTCGCTGACGTCCGCGCCTACATCCGGGTTCTTGTACACCCGGGTAATGTTTTCTGGACATGGATGGGTTAGCTTTGGCTCCATTCTAGGCCACTGATTGGCTAATACGGTGTTCAAAACCAGTTTCATGCATTATGTTCATAGAACTTATAGTAATAATCTATACGTGTTGGACGAATCTTCACTCACCGTATACACGCACTTTAATGAAATGCCCGCTCCAAACCTAGACCAAAAACACGTACTTGGTCTGTGGGCTGATTTCATTGGCTCTCTATTTTACTATAGTGCTCTTGCATTCTAACCTTGATGGGTTACCTAGAACTTATAGTCATAAACACAATCTATACGTGTTGGACGAGTCTCTTCACTCACCGTATACACGCACCTCAATGAAATGCCCGCTCCAAACCTAGACCAAAACACGTACTTGGTGTGTGGGCTGATTTCATTGGCTCTCTCTATTTTACTATAGTGCTCTTGCATTCTAACCTTGATGGGTTACATTTTGGCCCCATCCTACACCACTGACTTCAGTTTGACTGAATCTCCACATTGGGCATTGATGCATTATGAATAAAACACACAACACAGGGTTTTTTGGTGAGATCTCATTTTTTTTATTCAGTGAACAACAACAACGTGAGAACAACCACGTGAAAACTGAAGCCCAGAAAAAGGGGCTTGTACACTGAAAGAACTGAAGCCCAGAACAAGGGGCTTGCACATTGAAAGAACTGAAGCCCAGAACAAGGGGCTTGTAAACTTAAGCCCAGAACAGCGGACGTGTGTACATTGAAAGAACTTAAGCCCAGAACGGGGCTTGTACATTGAAATGATGGGCGGCCCAGTCATAGACGAGTACATCGCGGTCCTCGGCCTGGGGGTACTCGTCAAACATCTGTACAATGGTAGATAAGGGTCTTCCCCGGCATCGATGGTACAGGTAAAACAAGCAATATTGTCCGCACACGCCACTGGTCAGGCTTTGCAACGTTTGACTGTTCCAACACCACGTCTCTGTGCCTTGATCCATGAAGTCTGTTAAATTGGGATGGATGGGTGGCAGGCCGTACGGGTCAAAGTACTCGCCCTGCTGTTCTGTCAAGTACACGGCCACCCAGTGTTCACCGGGCCGATCCATCGGATCCGTGTTGAGAACGTAAGCAGCAGAATACACACGGTCTAATGGAAACACATCTCGGGCGAACACCCCTTGAAAGACCATACGTGTCTCTGGGTCATTCTCCAGCACGGTGGTTATCTGGTCTGTATCCATGTTAGGTGGAGAAGTCACACAGGACGTTGCGCGCCTTGTCCACTTGAATGATGTTGTCAAACTCGGCGTAGCAGATCACATACGCTTCCTGCCATTCTCCGTAACACCACACGACTCGAGCAATGGGTGGGGTGATCATGCTGTCGGCGTGTTCAAGGAGCTTCCTGACGAAGTGCGTTTTGCCGGAACCCGTCGGTCCTGCGATGACGCAAGTGAAGGGATTCTGCCACCCAGGGTCCATGGTTCGAGGTGTATCCGTTGTCGTGGTAACCCGCTCTTGTAAATTTCGTACGAGTGAACTGGAGTGGTGGTGGGTACAACGTCGGTCGTCGTTGTCTGTTCACTGCGAGGGATGATGATGGGGGTGGGTACAACGTGGGTCGTCGTTGTCGGTGGTGTAGGTGTAGAGCATGGTGTGGAGCTCGTTGTGGCTTGTACACGGGGTGTGGTGGTGGTGACTGGGCTCGATACGACTGGTGCTCTCTGTAGACCGGTTTCACTGGTGCCTGGTGTTCTCAGTTGGTTAAGTAACGTGCTGACATAGGCTACGTCGTAAAACACACCTCCGTACAACACACTCAGCAGGGTTAGCAATAGCACCCCAAAGCCCACTTGTGCTTTGCGCGTTTTGGGAGACGCTGTGTTCAGAGGCAGCTGCTGTTTGTCCATAGCACTGTGGTCGGACGTGGAATGAAGGAGGACGGCAGTGGTGTCTCGCTTTATAGTCGTTTCACCTGGTTGGCAGCGACCCAGGAATTGAAGGAACTGGGCCAACCTTGCCATTTCACGAAATGAAACAGTTTGCCACGTCGACGTTCCGTTTTCAAAATCTGCTCCACCGTGTAGTAGTCTTGCTGTGTTTTTACAACAGGCTGTAATTCCGTCTCGTAAAACGTCCCCAGCAACGTTTCCCCTTGGAGATCTTCCAGTTCATAGACTCGCCGCTGTCGGGGTAGGCGCCGTTTAATCAGGAAGTGCTCATCGCTCCAGTTGGGCAAGTAACTTTTCTCGAACTTGCCCTTGACTTTACTGATCCGTACAGGGTCCCCGACCTTGTACACCGCCTTCGTCGTTCGCTGCGATGGCCTGGGGTACAAGACACGCCGGACTTGGGCTTCATTGCGTTGGGTCACGGTAATGGGGGCTCTCTCTATACTCCGATGATAGGCTCGATTGTAACCCCTCACCAGTTTCGGGAGAACATCGATGTACCGCCTTGTATTCTTATAGGTGAAATATTTATACATGCGGCCTTTGAATGTCCTGTTGAACCTTTCCATCACGGAAGCCTTGGTCTCGTTGTACGTATGGAAGAAAAACACCTGTTTCTTGAGAAAGGCTTGGAACGGTCTGTTGAGGAATTCCGTGCCTTCGTCGGTTTGCAAATATAAAGGTTTGCGCCCGGTCTTGAAGATGTCTTTGAACGCCGCTATGAGATTTGCCCCCGTTTTCGTCCGGATGGGTACCACCCACGCATACTTGGATAGGATATCGATGCACGTCAAGATATACCGATTCTCATCGTTGTGTTTGGCAAAGGCGCTCATATCCACCAAATCCGCTTGCCACTGGGCATCTATTCCTCCCACGATGACCCGGTTCCGTAGAAAATGGCGACGGACAGATCGATGTAAGGTATAGGTGTCTTGTCTTCTTAACCAATCTCGGACTTGGGCACGTTGTATCCCCTGGGGTTTGGCCGCTCGATAGAGAGCCGACAGTGCACTATAGGCCGCCGGACTGTCGGGACTGTAGTATAAGTTATCCAGCACCTTCTCCCAGCGCTTCATGGTGACACAATGATGATGCACCCTGGCTCTATCGTTTATTTATAACGGGTATATCTTGGGCCGGAGTTTCTTTCTGATTTTCTTCATTGGCTTTCACAGTGTCCATGGTAAATGACCAGTCCAACTCGTCTGATGACCGCTTGATAAGCACTTCATCCACATCTACCACGGCATCTTCCAATGCAGACCATAGATCAGGGTGAAGGGTAAAATGCACTGTACCCCCATCTAGCCGAGCCAATTGAGCAAAGAAAGGGCCGCGTCGGATGTACACATCGTGACACAAGTGGATGAGATCGCCGTCCAGTTCACCAGACAACACCCGTTTGAATTTGGTCCAGCCCTCTCGGGACAGACGAATGTGAGCCGGGCACGGTTGTGTAGGTCCGCATCCAGATGTCTCCCACCTCCTCCATGATATCGACCGTATCCGCATACACGTGCAGGAAAACCTCGGGGGTCAAGCTGAGATACGCCAGTATCATATGCTCCGCCATGGTCAGTACGTGAATGGTACCAGATTTGACTGTTTCTCGTATTTATAGGGACAACCCCGTGAGATCAAAAGGATCAGGTGGTCATATCACTGGGCTGACTGAGTGTAGCCGGGTAATCAATGGCATCGTCGTCGGGTTCATGTAGTTGTTCATTGGGTTCTGCCGCCGATTCTCTCAGGGCACGAGCCCACTCCAACTCGTCTGATGACCGCTCGTCCGGTTTAAACAGCTGGTCCACGATAGACACCACTTTCTCGAAGGCTGTCCACACATCGGGGTCTAGGGTGAAGCTTCGCGTAGCATCTTGGTAGCGGCCCAGACATGGGAAGAAAGGTCCACGGTATACGTAGATGGCATTGTCTATGTGGATGACGTGTCCATCGAGCTCGCCGCTCAACACCCGTTTAAATTTGGTCCAGCCGTCACGGTGTAGCGTCACCGTATTCGATACGGTCTCAGCGGGCGACCAGCAAACATCTCCACGGTCTTCCACGAGGGTGACCTTATCTTCATAGACGTGTAACCCCACCCGGGGTGTAAGGGGCAGGATGGCTCGTAGGACGGGTGACATGCTTGACCCAATGACGATCGGTGAATGACACACACTCTGACCCTCGTATTTATAGTCCCACTGTCAATACCACAGCGCCAGGGTCAATAGGGCACAGACTAGTGTGAGGCCAACCAGCCGGCGCTGGTTCCGGCGTGAGCGCTCCTGGTCCATAGCCCGAGCATCAAGGATGGCTGCCATAGTCCAGTAGTGGTGAGTGATGGCACACCTCTCCATCGAGTGCACTCTGTCGAGGACCGCTTCTGTGAACTCGTTCAGGATCTGGCGTCGCCCCGCGTTATCGTCGCCATCTGCAAACATGGACCGGACCACTGCTCGGTAACCCGTGAATGAATTCACCGCGGTGGCATGCTGTACAATGCGAGTCGCATAGGGCTGGATCTCCGTCATGGCTCTGCAACCGTAGAAATGAAGGTGTGTGATCCAGAGAGACGTGTTTTATAGACCATGTCACACATGCGCGCCTAGACGTCGGGTGTAGTCCGTGATACGTACTATTCTGATGGGTTAGTCCAAAAAAAGAGAACAACAACAACAACAACACAGATTACAGGTCAATCCTTTTTATTATGCGTGAACATCATAGGAATGCATGTACTGACCTGTCTGTGGGGGTTTCCCACAATGGTGTTCACCTTCGTGTCTTTTCGGGTACGTCCGTGTCTTTTCGGGCACGTCCGTGTCTTTTCGGTAAAGTCCGTGTCTTTTCGGTAAAGTTCGTGTCTTTTCGGATCGGTGACGTCCGTGTCTATCATCCGGGCACTTCGCGTCTGCGCCTGCATTGGGTATGTATAAGGGTCTTCATGCGCGCGCGCGCGCAATGCGGCTCAGTCGTACACCAGTACACCAGTGTCGATCCTCGACTTGGGGTAGAGTGTGCTAAAAATAGATTACCAGCTAGCGTGCTATAAAGGGAAGCGGCCTTGCCATTTCATCAGACATTCTATCAACCACCAAGATGTTCACTTGCACAACTTGCCAGAAGCAGTTTACTCGTCTAGATAATTTACGACGCCACGAGGCCTCCACCCACAACGATGCACGGTATACTTGTATAACCTGCGCACGGTCATTTAATCGGGAGGATCAGTTACTGCGCCACGAACGTTCATTCCACGAGGGCGCGACGAAACAATGTAAGGACTGTGGTCAACTCTTCAAACGAAGCAGTCAGTTGCTGCGACACCAACGGTTGATTCATGCCCTGTCTCCACGGTTTTGGCGA
>JAVTVY010055032.1:0-29653 GCA_036873755.1 Hanleya hanleyi | reverse complement strand
TGGCCAGGGCCTGATCCAGGCCGTTTTTGAACCCGTTATAACGGGTTTGGGCGCCATGAATTTGGGCGCCCAAATGAGAAAAAAAAAAAAAAAAATTTTGTTAGCAAATTCCCTCTGAACAGGCTGAAACCTATATTAATGCAATTACTATTGCCAAATATTAAGTTATCAGGCTGTATTTAGACCATTCAATACTCCCACAGCTTCCATGGGCTTCGACAGTCCCACATCGCGGCCTATTTCACTATAACTTATCACACTCTGCGCCAGGTAAGGGTGCCCAAACTAAAAGTCTAGATCAGGCCCTGGTGGCGATGTATCATTTGCTTTATAGTTGTCGACTAAAAGGGGGAAAAAGTGGATAATTTGCAGCAGTATCATTTGAAATGTTTGGAGCTGTCCTGTGCAAGTGCTCCTCAAACAATAATTGGATTATAATACACACATAATTCCACTCCGCATGCGCCGTCATGTGACTTCTTGGATATGATCGTGAAAATATATGTACAATATACATGTTAATCAGTTCCGCAAGATGCACAGATTAAAAACATCATGTAATCGTGTGACGCCTTTTGTATTTGCTTCTCGAACTGACATTGCTGTTTGGCGTACATGTAAAACAGTTTGGTCTGTCAAGATAATATATTACTAGATAATACATGTGTCACAGAATGCATTTAAAGCTAAGGGGCCACGTCCAATCGATCGAGACGGTTTCTCGATAAACGAGTAAAACCGATAAATATCTCATCTCGAAGAGTCTCGGTTTATCTCTATCGATTGTTGTTCCGGTCTGCTCCCACTTTTCTCTCGAAACGCAAGACCATCTCGATCCTCCTCGAAATAACTCGACATTCGATCCTCCTAGAAATAACTCGACATGCTTCGAGAATGGAATCGAGATGCCATCAAATGAAAGTTTGATCATTCGGAAGGCGTATGCTAGGTATATTTACTCTGTGGTAGCGAGATTAATCTCGGCAAATACATATGCATTTGAATGAATTAGACTGAACATTAATCATTTAATATTATTTTGTTATTCCGTCTAAAGATCTTTAGTCGCATACTTGATCAGACAGCGCAATTTCTCTAAACGTTATGAACGGAAAGAAAGAAACATCGCCAAATGAAAATGTATATTGCATGGCTCATTATTATTCAGTTATTTTGAACCTGTTTTTAAGAATTTGAATCACTTTATAAGATACGTCCAGGAACTGCGAATTAAAATAAATTATGCAAGTCTATAATGAAATTTCAGATGTTTCTCTGAAAGTTGATCAGATTGGGATATCTTTATCGTCAGAGATTTCCCCCGTTTTCAGAAATAAAAAGATTACGAAGACCACAGGAGAGTCTAGTAATTCACTGTAAACCGGAGAATATAAACATAAACGCTCGATCGAAGTTTTCAGACAAACAAAACGCGGTATCGTTTATAGTGAAATGTTTGTAACTGTTGGTATAAAGCTTGATTGCCCTCCAAATTGGGTGGTAATTACTTTCATTATTTGGTTAATTTCCTAGACATATGAAATCAGCAAGAAATAATAGAACGTGAGCGTAGTTTCAAACCCCCACCAACAATGCAGTTTTTTTCTTTCAAAGAAATTAACCCTTCCCTTCGCTGTTGTTTCAAACCGACGGGATTTCACAGACCGACTGGGGCGTGAATTACTAACACATCTAGTTCCGATTGCCAGTATTTCCGCTAATCACTTCCAGGCAAGCTACCAAATTATTAAACAAATGACACGGCAAGATAATACACCGGTCAAACTCTTAACATGGCTTTCATTTTTCAGTTGAAACGATCCATGTTTGGTCAAAAAATAAACTTTATAGAGCGATAATTAACGCATATTTCCATACCAGTATTATTCAGATCATATCCAGTTGATGTGTCATTTATTCCGCGACAGATACTAGTCAGATAAACAACCAATTGTCGATGTGAGAGAAGTTCACTAAATTATATATTAGTTTAGTTTGCCGGGAGCAAACCGGGAGACGTCGTCGGGGGTCCCGTTTCTGCCCTCCCGGTTTCAGCCGAGAAATTTCTCGATCCATCTCGAAGGCATCGAGAAAGTGCCTCGATTAATTGGACGTGACCCCTAACATTTAATACATACATATCCAATATATATGTCAGCAAATATCAAATTTCTTTAATTATCAAGCCACAGCTGGGTATTTTTTTTTTCATTTTCCCATCTGTCACACAGAATTTGTGAAAGATTCTTCCCTACTAACTACTAACATTGTTCAGTGTTAAACGTTGGCTCATTTCCACATACATGTCCCCCGAAAAAAACTCACAAGAGTCCTATATAAACGATCAATTTCTGACTGAGAACAGCTGGGGAAGTGCAAACGACGACAGTAAGAGAATTAATTAGTAAATTAGTCATAAATAGAGAGGAGTGAGAGAGGACGCCGATAATGTTATCGATTGGGATTTTAACATTGTGTTATCAATGGCCTTGGAGGAAGATTTTTTTTATCTTCTACAAATGTTATAAGTTATTGCAAGGCGAATGTGATAAAAATAGGATAAAAATTAGCACTTGCCAACAGGAAATGAAATTGACTTTATTGCAGATTTTCTTTCTTCAGACGACTAGGTCTCCATTTGAATTACTCGAGCAAGACGTGGACCACTATGAGCTCGTAACAAAATCAATATGTAAACCTTCAAAATAGCATCAAATAATAACCCCACTTCTTCTTACGTATTTCAAGAATCCACCAACAAAGGATTTTTTCCCCAATTTTAGTGGATATTGTACGGAATAGCGAATCGGACATTTGCGTACAGTCTTATTAACGGAATGTTGTTTGAAACTATTTCAGATAACACAGCTATGTTGACCAAGAAGCAAGAATCTGTCGATCACGTATTGCACGATATACAATTTATGCCCGGGTAGCGGAGCTTATGCATTTCAAATAATACCTGTCCAAACAGTCAGAACCCCTCTTCTGTAGATTGCAACTGCCTATTTCTTTCTATCTCTGGCCATGTTAAATGATATGATTTCATTAAAAGAAATTACTTTACTAAAATCAGACCAATAATTCCTCGATACTGTATTTAATCATTATAGGTCAGTGGTATGTGTCGACCAGACACAATTTGACTGAAATGCCATTTTAGCTACTGTGGAGATGAAATTACAAGCGTCTGGTCCGTCATTCATAATTCAGCCGTCGTCCATTAGAGAATATCCGCGTCCATAATCCAAAGACCTATTCCATATTCCATATAACAATAATGAAATTTCATTGGCCGTGAATAAATCGCTGGAATGATTTACATTTAATTTACAGCTAATATTTCGGACTCGCTCACTCAGAGCATTTGATGGGAACATTGCTAACAGGTCGAACCGGTGGATTAGTTCCTTCTTACCCAGATCTACCTAAGAGCAACGAAAAGCGTACACCCAATTTTCAATGCAAAACGATAGAGTCAATATCTGCACTAAACCCCTTTCGTATAAGTACTACTTATCCAAATGAGTTTCTTGTGTATAATTGTTTATTTCTGAAGATATCATTTAGATTTCTGTCTCCAGAAAACTACGAAACGAAACACAAATCATGTACTACAGCCAACCAAGCCTGGTACAAATTGGTCATCATTCACCTGTGAAGTAAGTTATCAATATAAGACGACGGTAAGAGAATTGTTAGATTATCTAGGTTTTCGGTGAGAAAAACAAGTGAACTGAAATAATATTCAAGAAAAACATCCATACAAGAGCACGCTGTTCTAGTTCCAATTGAAAACACAGAACGTAGTTCAGGTTAGAAGTGAAGGCTTCAGATCTGACGAACAATATTCAGCCGTCGTCCACAAAAATATTCTGCGTCATTAGTCAAAACGCCTTTTTGTACGACATCAATTCCAAATAGGCATACAATGTAAATTAAAGAAACACAAGTGGTTCCTGCAAAAGGGAAGAAATAGTTTATTCTTTCTTCGGAAAAGTGCACTGTTATAATTCCTATTGTACTTTGCAGTTCACCGTTCATTTCGTAGGAGGGAAAGATGGTTCCTCTGCGTATCCCATTTCACCTGTTTGACAACTCGGTCAAAGAACAAGTAATTAGGCCTTTGGTGCTAATTTGGTGTTAATACTGTTATATGGGATATGGAATAGGTCTTTGGATTATGGATATTCTTTAATGGACGACGGCTGAATTATGAATGACGGACTAGACGCTTGTAATTTGAAAAACATGGTGTTAGTGAATGTGCAGCCAAAAAAGTTCGTTTTCATAGCCGAGATGACCCTAATTCGTTTAAGGCTATTTGCGAATTCCCAGAACAGCAGCGTGTGCATCGAGGCCTCAAACTGAGTTTTGGCTTTGGAAGTATGGAACTGTATCATACGGATTTTGTACTCTCAAATAATATTACCAAATGATGTTTGCCTACCTGTACAATTGGAGAAATATAGCTACTTTGCATATTCGCTTGCAACAAATATCACTGTCATGTGTTTCGGATTTGTAAACATTTTAATTTACTTTTAACTGTCGCCCAATATAAACAATAGATACATGTATACTATTCCTTCAACTCCAGACGTGGCATAATTGCACAAAAAGGTCAGTTATTGTTCTCCAGAAAACACCAAAGAATTTCACGAATGATCATGTGAAAATTACACAATATTACCCGTATCAGACTTTCAAGAAATATCATTCATTCCCAATTAAATCCATCATTAAAAGGGTGGTGAAAAAGGATGCCAGCGCACTGACTAGAAGTCCAGTCAGTCCATAGGCAAATATACTGACTGCATAATTCTAAAAACATCACAAGACCTAATAGTAATCCCTGTGATGATTTGTATCCCAGTCACGCTTTTATTGTAGTTGTTCATGTGGACTTCTTGTCCAATATACAAGCCCAATATCTGTGTACGCTGCTTTAGTACATTATGTCGAACTCTGTTCTACGCCCCTACACACATAACAGTCCGCGTTCTCTCCTTTGCCCAGCAGCAATATGAAATTTGTGAGAGAATAATCTCTGATAAAATTGTACGGTGGAGGCTGCCTTCTCTTCGCATCTTTAGAAACGTTACTTCTTGAAGCATTGCAGCGACTGGGAATAGAAAGTGCGAAAAACGACAGTCACAAATTTAATTAGCAAATCAGCGATAAAGTAAGGACGAGCGAAAATAGTGTTATCGATTCCCGTTCTAACACTGTGTTATCAATTGACTTGGAGAATAAAACATGTTTTATCTTCCTCGAAGTCTATAAATTATTGCAAAACGAACGAGTGGCAGACTTAAAGGAATAAAAAGTAGCACTTTCTACAGGAAATGAAAGCGGATTTTATTGCACCTTGTACCCTCTACCACTGGGTCTGCATGTGAACCACTCGAGCATAACGTGAAGCAGAAAAAAGTGATATGTAAATCAATAATTGCACCTTGAGCAATATCTTCTTCGAGGCGATAATGACATTTCGCACTAAAATCTCTCACATAAGTTCCGGCGTACTTGTACAAACGATTGATTTACGATTTACGTTAATACATCATATTAAGTAAATATCACACTTAAGCTGCCCATACAGTTTAGTTAGCCAAACGAAGAAGATATACTGTTATGGATATTTGCTATCATCCGATATGACATTTCATATAATAAACTAAGATACCAGTACTAATGTATCCAAGAATACATGCGTTGGATCTTACATTCTGTAGACCGTCTCTGCACTACGAGACAATGTTCGTGAACAATCGAAATACCGAGTAGGCGTGGAATGAAAATGTGGGGAAAAGACAAACTGATATCATAGAGGAGAGAAGCAGTGAACAGCTTACAGGAATGCCGGCAAATCAACATATATCTCTAATGTCAAGTCTGTAGCCCTGACAGATATTTACTCATCCGAATGATTTTCCAAATAGTCATACTTTGATTTCCTCTGTTCCTTTCAACAACATAGAGGTATAAGTTTTAGCTACACCAGTTCAAACGGCTCCTAGAACGGTGGTCAGGCAGAATTGAAAAGAGAGCGTACCACTAGGGCGCCTGTAAGCCCTACGCTTCGGTGGTAAAGTGTGGAGAATTTCAGAGAATACAAGGTCGATATAGATATGACCCCATCATCGAAGAGGTGATAGAAAATTGAATGTGTAGACAACTGGAGTTTTGCTAAGAATCAGAAAAAGGTAATCAATCAAGATTAGTGCAGACATGAACGAGTCAAGTCGCAGTAGTTCATAGAATTTTCTCGCTATGTTAAGGCTGTTAGACAATGTATATATTTGTGGCCATGATAAACAAGAACTGACCAATTGTTCATAATAATCTAGATCTCCATTGCGCAGGTCTATCTCGCTCAGACACAGGTTACTTTAATGGTATTCTGAAATTAGGGGAACGAGATCGATCCATTGGTTAGTAGTATCCGGCATGTATTCAATCCCTGGCGACTTGGAAAGGTTCCTCTGTATATATTGAATAAATGAGATGATTATTCGCCGAACACGGTGTGCAGTCAGTAATGAAAACAAGTCCTCGCGGGAATAAGTTCCTCCCGGTCTTTTCGGTTGAGGAAACGGAAACATTTATACCGCAGTCTAAGATTCATAGAGGCATATACGTCATGTTTGTTACAGCCACTTCCACGTATGATATGAAAGAACAATGGCATTAAAATCAAAATGTTGAGCATCTGCAAACCATTTGCACATAATGTATTAAAATGTTTGATAATTTGACAAATATCATATTCTGGATACATTGGCATATTCTTCCGGTAAATTTCTCCCGTAAAAAACGTGAACCGATCTCTAGTATCTCTCCAGCGGATAATCAGCTTTTATCTAATCTCGAGACATCATAGAAAAAGTGTTCGAAATTCTAAATGTGTCCTGATTCTTGTATATTTTTTTAAAATACGGTTTGGGCAGAAGTCAATCTGTAACTTTGTCAAAAGCGTTGTATAAGCTCTCCACTAACTGGAATTGTGTTGAGATGAAATAACAAATTTGTTGGTTACCAAAGCGTATCACCGTACATTTCACCAAAAGAACCTGAGATAATCCACAAGAAAATTAGGCTACCGTCTTGATCAGTTCTTACGTCCAGGTGATGTTATATATACACTTTGATGGGCAGTGGTAAGGATAGGGGGAGAAAGCTGTCTAATAATCCATGTTCAGTGTGGAGGGGTACAGGTTCACCAGCTTACAGTTCCGCCCATAACTAAATGTAGTAGAAAGCGGGTTCACCAGTACTAGTTAAAAGCTAGCGAGAATTTCTCTGTAGCTCAGCTGGTAATGCGCTGGGCTCGTATGCGAGAGGTCTGTGTTCAAACCTCGACCGGGGAACTCGACTACTACAGTTGGCGTGGCCAGTAGGATCCTCGCGAGAATGGTGATGGGTTGTGTCGATGGTCAGCTTGACCAGACGAGGAAGTGTAAGAAGTGTGGTTGATGATGATCTGATTGTCGAGTTGAGTTGCTGGGAAGGATGGGATGGTTCGAGGGAGAAAATGGGGAAACTTGTCAGGTTAGCCCCAGGATTAATCAGGAATGATGATGGCGGTTCTTCGTGACAAAGAAGAGTGTGGTAGAAAGCAAGTTCACCAGTACTAGCTAGCGAAAATTTCCCTTTAGCTCAGTTAGTAGGCCGCTGGGTTCGCCAGCCGGAATTTGGTTCAAACTCCGGCCGGCGAACTCGGCCACTACAACGTAAGTATTTTTGTGTGCACAGTGCACTCCTGATGCGTCATTAATTGGCTAGATTCATGGTGCACTACGGGAGTGGGCGTGGCTACTACCAGGTGTTGTGCGTCATGGTATTGGCGATCGAATATTATATTAATATTTAGACATCGACATACTGGAAAACTGGCAAAATGTCCTTGCAAAGTTCAGAGCCAGCTACAGTTCTGCCCATAAATACGTACTGTTTGTAGTGCAATTAGATTTATGGTGCCCAACGACAGTGGGCGGCTAGGGTCAGGTTTAGTGCACTACAGTCCGGACGATAGAGTATTACATTATATTAATATTTAGACATCAAAAGACTAGAAAGCTGCCCAAATATCCTTGCAAATTTCAGTACCAACTACATTTCTGTCCATAACTAAATACTCTTTGTAGTGCACTACTGGTGAACCATCATTTAGCTAGATTCATGATGTACTTTGAAAGCAGGGCTGGCTTGTGACAGGTGTCGTGCACTACGATCCGCATGATCGAGTGTTATATTATATTAATATTTAGACTTAAACCGACTCGAAAACTATCAAATGCAAGTTCAGCGTCAACTATCAACAATAGATGAGGAAATAACATATTGGCACAAGTATACTCTTTGGAGAAAGCAAACTGCCGAACTCTTATAGAGGAACATGTCCAGTATAAAAAAGAAACTATTTTAGTTAAAATACTGGATGCAACTACATTAGCGGCAAGGTTAAAACAGGTGTACTGTAGACATATTGTAGTGACGACGAATAATGATCGTAATTCTCAGTTACTAGCATAACACGTCTCAGCACAACACTCTTTTCACTCTATCAAATGGTAAATATGCTTCCACACAAACAACATTTCTCTTACCGATGCCCTCCAACTGAACAGTGCCATGTAGAGTTGATACACAGGCAATGCTCCATCGTTCGGTGCCTTTCGGTTCTGTTTCACTCATGTTGGAAACCTCTTGGTAAGTTATTGGTACTGCACAGAAATTTCACGTTGGCATCGCAAAGTCCTGGCTGAAGATTACCGTACAGTTACCAATCAATTACCTACGAGTAACGGATTGGTAACAGATTGGTAGCCATCATGTAGAGGCCGCTACCAACCATTACCAGTCAGTAACTGCTTGGTTATGGTTCATGGAGTACTGATTGGTACTTGTGGGAAAGATCCTCTTCAACTACCGTTCAGTTTTCAGTAACTAAACAATACCAAACGGTCACCAATCAGTTACTACCCATTTCATTTATGGAATAATCTATTGGTCACCAATGAGTAACTGGCCAGTAACGTTCAAGATAAAACTGCACGAAAGTTGAGATCGTGGTGGCCATCAATCTAATTACTAAACAGTTCCAGGTAACTGGAAAGAACCTGTCATTTGCTGCCACATGGTAACCGACTGGCAATAGTTGGGCACTGTTCAGCAAGGTATCAAGCTAAAAATGTCCGTGCAGTACCAATAAGTTACCTAGAAGTTACCAACATGAAACTGAACGGTACACGAGTGGTACAGAACCGGACGGTACTGAATGGTGTAATTCTACCTGTGTATGGTCAATGTTACCACCCTGCCTATCACAATTCAAGTATGAGGCGTAGTCGTTGGAGAGAAGGAATTTTCTCTCCTATAATTGCAAGACGTACTGAGTTAACGAAGGCATTTAAAATATCAGTAACGTCACCAAGGGGAAAAGCTGCGAACAGGATCCAATGGCGCCAGTAAGAAAACACACTGTCCTTGCAGTTGACAAAAGAAGCGCTTACCAGCAACCGGGTCGAAATTGTCGGTGAAACATCTGACAAAGAAAAGCGAGCACAACATGTTATTGATGCGTTGGGAAGAGAGAGCTAAATTCAATTATCACCGCCATGACAGGACCCTTGTTTGTTGTCAGTCATTCCTTGTATACAATCGATCAAGATACTTTCCTATACAGTTACGCAAACTCGAACATATTGACGTCTACCTACAATGGGAAAACCTTGCATATTTCGAGGAGAAGAAATCTCGGGGAAAATGTTTCACTTTATCTACGGTGTTGGAAAATGCACATAATAATATTATGGGTCATCAATCAATCGTCGCATTATATGGATTTTGCTAGGTTGGTCAACAAAACATGTATTGAATGACAAACGAACGTGAACAAATAGATTGCTTGTGAGAAAATAGAGTTTGAGATGCATAGTCAAGAAACAATAAATAATCATGTCGTGTGGGATATTTTTTATTTCAGAATAAATTTAATTTGATTGATGGTAGCTTTGTATAGTCGTGGGAATAGAATACTTTTATTGAAAATTGTTATTTTTTTATTGGCAAGACACAGTCTGTTAGCGATCTTGGACCATATGACTTTGTTTAGAGCAAAATGTAAAACCGCGATAATGTACACATAAATATCTCACATTAAACAGAATTCCTATGACTCCTTTTCCTGTACAGAACAGAGATAATTGCAGTACATATAATGTCTGTCTGAAGGATGAGACTGTGCTCAACAGAATTATACTATTGATACCAGCTACTAGAAAAGGGATCATTATCATGCACCCAAATGAAAAGCATGCAAGGAATCATTAGGTAAAATCCGCCCATGCTAAACAGTGGAGAGTACCACCACTGGGGCTAAATTGCTTCACTGGTACTCGGAATTAAGGTATGGCATTCACCTATAACAATCAGTGAGAGGATCAGGGCGAGACTTCGTGAAGAACATGGATTATGAATATCGGAACTGAGTCTGCCAGAGGTGAGCGATTATCTACCGTTCACAAGAATCCCATGTGGTATATTCAACTACGGTATATATTATTCTCAAAACGAGAAGAATTTCCATTCCAGAGCCGCTTCACCTGAGATCTCTCATCACTATTTCTATACTGATGGATGAGGTTGTCATTCCCTTAGCACAAACCCAATTGCGAGGGAACCAGGTTTCCTATCATTTGCTCATTAGCTGCTGTCTGTTCGATTCTCGATTCGCCCGGTCATGATGACCCCGTGCAGTTCATTGAAGCAACCATACGTTTTGTTAAAGCGGTTTTGTTTTATTACAGACGAATCCCATTTCACGTCTACTGCGCATGTTTCTACGCATGTTTCTACGCATGTACCAAAATAGGAAATTTGAATGGCAATTAAGGCAATTGGACCACAAAGAGGAACGCTGGCAAATCAGATAATTTTGCCTTATGATTATGATAGGCAGTGTTGGCATCCTACTGTTCTGAACAAAAGCTGTGTAACCTCCAATTTTCATTGCCACAGAAAACTATTGAGGCATTTTGAAGAAAATGACATTCTAAGTTAGCTCGTCAGTATCCACAATGAATATTTGCGCAAGTTGAAGGTCAATCAAGAAGAAATCAGCCATCTGAACTTCTTTCTGAACGTCATTCAGGGGGGATTTGGTTTAATATCACACCCAAGTTTATTTCACTCATATAACGACAGCCAGTTTGGATGGTGGAGGAAGCCGGAGTACCCGGAGAGAACCACCGCCCGTGTCTGCCGGTAAGGACCTACCAAACTTTCACATATGCACCAGCTGTGCTCGAACCCGAGCCGGTTAAAGCGGTGTGAGGCTAGCGATCACCAGCGAAACGCCTTAGACCACTCGGCCACCGCGGGCCCGTCACAATGCAACGTCACACATGATATTCCTCCAATTTTCTTCTGCGAGCCAATAAAAATGCCGGATTTCATAATCGAGCAATCAAGTGCTTTAAAAATGGAAGATACCCCAAGATGCCTTGTCGTTTCAATGTAACTAAATTAGCCGAAGAATCTGCATTCATTTCCTTTGTTCTACGTTATACAAATTGATGATTGTTACTTTGTTATTGCGCTTTTGCTCAGGGTATTGGACTATGTGTGATACCGAAAACATCTGACTCGGGATAAGTGTGTGTGAATAAGATTTAACGTCGCTTTCAACATTATTTCAGTCATATCGCGACTAGTGTGGATTAGTTAGACTATTGAACACTTACGAGACACAAGATAGTCTCATGCCATGTTTTCCACAGCTAATTCAATATTGAAATATGTCGCCATTTTTGATGACTTGCAGTAACCTTGCATTGGAAAACCATTGTCATAATATGGAGATAGAATTTAACTAGTCCGGGGTGAAGAGCTATAATAAGCACATTAATGCAGAAGTCAACAATTTGTCTGCCGTTATTAAACGATCATGAAGAAATATAAGGCTGGATGTTCTGAGCAATAACTAGAAAGAGCCAGTCCAATATCAGCTAGCTGTCGACTCTCCAATCTGCTATAATAATATTGCTTTATATGTTTCGTTTACCGATGGCAAATATTATTTGCCGGCAAACCCATGTGTTAGCATCAGTTCGTTGCTGTTATCTGTTCCATTCTCGCTCTCTGAGGTCAGCATGACCTTTCCAGATATTTGAAGAAACGCTACTTTCTCTTTGGTAGAACAGTTCTTCTATTTTAAGTGGTGGATTGAACCACCCACAGTAGCAGTACCGCTCCTATATCGCAATATACTGGTATAGTGACCAGAGTGAGCATACATTTTATTGTATACACGTGAATGATCAAGGCAAATGTTGTCACGACGACTATGACAAAGACGGTCAACCACTGTATTTGACCGCACAATTATTAGTTAGTCACATCTGCGTCATAATAAGTTTGTTCACTCTGACCATATCATTCCCGCAATCACAGAGACAATGATGTTTGAGGATAACATTTCAAATTAACTCCTCAAAGCCGTCGATCGAAAGGCAGCTGTGGCCCATTTACTTTCCTAATCCATCAGCACCAATAATCCATTACATGCAATATGTATCATCGGGTGTTGATAATATTGATAATGTCAAAATGTGCGTAACTCATCATGCTATATATATATTTACATTCTTGTCCCCATTTATTGGCAAGTCGTCGTGGATTATTTGGATTTCATGGCAATAATCATATTAGTTATTGACGTATGATCAAATTTATTAACAATCATTTACTGGAACCGTCACTCGAAAAGGGGAAACAAACAGTTCATATATATATATATACATAGTTCACAGGCAACAGATTAATAATGAAAACCATTGTCATCTCCCTGTCAGCCGACACATCAGACAGTGTGCCATACATTTGACCCCTTCTTTTAAAGTTTTCCCTTTTTACAAAGTACTAAATGAGAATCAAGCCTTATTGGATGTTAAAGAAACGATGTTTATAGAAAGGTATGGTTCCGAATTAAACGGATCACATAGACCTTGAATATATTTGTTATTTTGTTTGTTTAACAACTTTGTGAAATTAGATTTCATGCAATACATGTACGTATTTATCAAACTGTTGAAGCATGTCATATCCTGAAAATACCCACCTCTGCTTCGCAGACCAATTATGTTTGATTTTGATTATTGTTTACTGCATGTATTGTACTCGTTTGAATTATCCCTTTTAATCTCTCTTTTCATGTTTATTGTGACCAACTGTTTCTATTAATGTCAGCATGTTATCAAGTCACTGCTTGCTTAAGCCAGGCACGTCGTCTAGCGACCGTTGTGCCCTGTATTTGTATATATACCAGTCTGTCATTTGAAAACAGTATTCCTTGAAAAGAACATTACGTTCGAAACTGCAGTCGGAATATAATGATGTAGAAAGTTGAGAAGGTTTTTCCGTTATTTTTCTTATATATACATATATATTACAGGAACTTTGAGATCTTCTAATAATGCCTTCTGTCTGTTCATTTTTCTAATGTTCATCCATATTAAGAAAATATCCATATTTGTGAAAATTATGGGAACATGAAATTCCTGAATGTCAGTGTAAGCTGCCATGCGGATGGCCAAGATTGTCTTCGGAGTAATGTATTTCCTACTTTCTTAAACACGACACGGTCAAAGGGATCGCACCGGTCGGAGGTTAGACCCGTATGCAAGCT
Organism: Hanleya hanleyi; assembly: GCA_036873755.1. Lineage (NCBI taxonomy): Eukaryota > Metazoa > Mollusca > Polyplacophora > Lepidopleurida > Hanleyidae > Hanleya > Hanleya hanleyi. The sequence continues at coordinate 15,960 of JAVTVY010055032.1, read as the reverse complement.
CAAGAAACGAGTATATTTTGAGAACCCGGAACGTGAATTTGACGTGTCAGATGGTCGAGTGGTGGCTAACAAAGCAAGTGGGTTGCCAGAGGCAACTGTATAGTGATTCGTTCTCATCAGTCAAATGGAGATGACGCGCGCGATGACGTGAATCTTTGGCGTGTGAAACCGAAAGCGAAACTCATAAGTTCGCACAATAGATAGCGACAAGGCAGTGTGGTTTATCGGATATGAATTCCTGAACGATCATAGTTTTCTTCGATTTGGAGTATTGAACCTCTGTTCAGTATTGCGATTATAAAAACCATGATGTGCTCGCCAAATTTGACAAATATCATATTCTGGATACATTGGCATATTCTTCCAGTAAATTTCTCCCGTAAAAAACGTGAACCGATCTCTAGTATCTCTCCAGCGGATAATCAGCTTTTATCTAATCTCGAGACATCATAGCAAAAGTGTTCGAAATTCTAAAAGTGTCCTGATTCTTGTATATTTTTTTAAAATACGGTTTGGGCACAAGTCAATCTGTAACTTTGTCAAAAGCGTTGTATAAGCTCTCCACTAACTGGAATTGTGTTGAGATGAAATAACAAATTTCGAAAAATGCTGTTGGTTACCAAAGCGTATCACCGTACATTTCACCAAAAGAACCTGAGATAATCCACAAGAAAATTAGGCTACCGTCTTGATCAGTTCTTACGTCCAGGTGATGTTATATATACGCTTTGATGGGCAGTGGTAAGGATAGGGGAGAAAGCTGCCTAATAATCCATGTTCAGTGTGGAGGGGTACAGGTTCACCAGCTTACAGTTCCGCCCATAACTAAATGTAGTAGAAAACGGGTTCACCAGTACTAGCTAAAAGCTAGCGAGAATTTCTCTGTAGCTCAGCTGGTAATGCGCTGGGCTCGTATGCGAGAGGTCTGTGTTCAAACCTCGACCGGGGAACTCGACTACTACAGTTGGCGTGGCCAGTAGGATCCTCGCGAGAATGGTGATGGGTTGTGTCGATGGTCAGCTTGACCAAACGAGGAAGTGTAAGAAGTGTGGTTGATGATGATCTGATTGTCGAGTTGAGTTGCTGGGAAGGATGGGATGGTTCGAGGGAGAAAATGGGGAAACTTGTCAGGTTATCCCCAGGATTAATCAGGAATGATGATGGCGGTTCTTCGTGACAAAGAAGAGTGTGATAGAAAGCAAGTTCACCAGTACTAGCTAGCGAAAATTTCCCTTTAGCTCAGTTAGTAGGCCGCTGGGTTCGCCAGCCGGAGTTTGGTTCAAACTCCGGCCGGCGAACTCGGCCACTACAACGTCAGTATTTTTATGTGCACAGTGCACTCCTGATGCGTCATTAATTGGCTAGATTCATGGTGCACTACGGGAGTGGGCGTGGCTACTACCAGGTGTTGTGCGTCATGGTATTGGCGATCGAATATTATATTAATATTTAGACATCGACATACTGGAAAACTGGCAAAATGTCCTTGCAAAGTTCATCGCCAGCTACAATTCTGCCCATAAATACGTACTGTTTGTAGTGCAATTAGATTTATGGTGCCCAACGACAGTGGGCGGCTAGGGTCAGGTTTAGTGCACTACAGTCCGGACGATAGAGTATTACATTATATTAATATTTAGACATCAAAAGACTAGAAAGCTCCCCAAATATCCTTGCAAATTTCAGTACCAACTACATTTCTGCCCATAACTAAATACTCTTTGTAGTGCACTACTGGTGAACCATCATTTAGCTAGATTCATGATGTACTTTGAAAGCAGGGCTGGCTTGTGACAGGTGCCGTGCACTACGATCCGCATGATCGAGTGTTATATTATATTAATATTTAGATTTAAACCGACTCGAAAACTATCAAATGCAAGTTCAGCGTCAACTATCAACAATAGATCAGGAAATAACATATTGGCACGAGTATACTCTTTGGAGAAAGTAAACTGCCGAACTCTTATAGAGGAACATGTCCAGTATAAAAAAGAAACTATTTTAGTTACAATACTGGATGCAACTACATTAGCGGCAAGGTTAAAACAGATGTACTGTAGACATATTGTAGTGACGACGAATAATGATCGTAATTCTCAGTTACTAGCATAACACGTCTCAGCACAACACTCTTTTCACTCTATCAAATGGTAAATATGCTTCCACACAAACAACATTTCTCTTATCGATGCCCTCCAACTGAACAGTGCCATGTAGAGTTGATACACAGGCAATGCTCCATCGTTCGGTGCCTTTCGGTTCTGTTTCACTCATGTTGGAAACCTCTTGGTAAGTTATTGGTACTGCACAGAAATTTCACGTTGGCATCGCAAAGTCCTGGCTGAAGATTACCGTACAGTTACCAATCAATTACCTACGAGTAACGGATTGGTAACAGATTGGTAGCCATCATGTAGAGGCCGCTACCAACCATTACCGGTCAGTAACTGCTTGGTTATGGTTCATGGAGTACTGGTTGGTACTTGTGGGAAAGATCCCCTTCAACTACCGTTCAGTTTTCAGTAACTAAACAATACCAAACGGTCACCAATCAGTTACTACCCATTTCATTTATGGAATAAACTAATGGTCACCAATGAGTAACTGGCCAGTAACGTTCAAGATAAAACTGCACGAACGTTGAGATCGTGGTGGCCATCAATCTAATTACTAAACAGTTCCAGGTAACTGGAAAGAACCTGTCATTTGCTGTCACATGGTAACCGACTGTCAATAGTTGGGCACTGTTCAGCAAGGTATCAAGCTAAAAATGTCCGTGCAGTACCAATAAGTTACCTAGAGGTAACCAACATGAAACTGAACGGTACACGAGTGGTACAGAACCGGACGGTACTGAATGGTGTAATTCTACCTGTGTATGGTCAATGTTACCTCCCTGCCTATCACAATTCAAGTATGAGGCGTAGTCGTTGGAGAGAAGGAATTTTCTCTCCTATAATTGCAAGACGTACTGAGTTAACGCAGGCATTTAAAATATCAGTAACGTCACCAAGGAGAAAAGCTGCGAACAGGATCCAATGGCGCCTGTAAGACAACGTACTGTCCTTGCAGTTGACAAAAGAAGCGCTTACCAGCAACCCGGTCGAAATTGTCGGTGAAACAGCTGACAAAGAAGAGCGAGCACAACATGTTATTGATGCGTTAGGAAGAGAGAGCTAAATTCAATTATCACCGCCATGACAGGACCCTTGTTTGTTGTCAGTCATTCCTTGTATACAATCGATCAAGATACTTTCCTATACAGTTACGCAAACTCGACCATATTGACGTCTACCTACAATGGGAAAACCCTGCATATTTCGAGGAGAAGAAATCCCGGGGGAAATGTTTCACTTTATCTACGGTGTTGGAAAATGCACATAACAATATTATGGGTCACCAATCAATCGTCGCATTATATGGATTTTGCTAGGTTGGTCAACAAAACATATATTGAATGACAAACGAACGTGAGCAAATAGATTGCTTGTGAGAAAATAGAGTTTGAGATGCATAGTCAAGAAACAATAAATAATCATGGAATTAGGAACGTAAAACTGGTCTCTGGAAATAGTATATTCAATGCTTACGTTGCGGCATTAACCTAATGCCTTCTACAGAGCTAATGTTGCAGGTTTTGAATTTAGTTGGCGCTCACTTTATAAAAAGTATGTGCGCCACTATCTGTGCATTGAGTTTGCTTATGTGATGAATAAATATATTAAATACTATGCGGTGATTTTTGTAAATAAATATATATGTATATAAGCAATCAATTAGTATGCTTTTGATCCACAGGAAGGCGATGAAGAAAAGAGAATGCAATGATAGTATTATGTGCAAGTACACCAGTTATTAAAGAATCCAACGACCCTTTGATAAAATCAGGATTTAAAAGGCCATAAAATACTATATGAACCCAAGAAAGGGATATAAACATTATACACAAATTATTTAGAACGTGTCAGAAATGACACAAGCCAATAATTATGTCCGCTTATTTAAAGGACTATTGATGATCATACTCTATTATGATTAAGTTAAAAATATGTGTATAATAATTTCACGCTCAACAAATCAGACCAAAGACCAGTACATGTGATATAAACACATAACATTAAAATATAATTTAAAATACACACCAGTCACTAAGCCAACCCCCAGGGCCAGGCAATGCTGACACCCCAGGTGCAAGCTAAGAGACTAGTAATATCAAACTGTCACACTAAACTCACCCCTAAGGCCAGGCAATGCTGACACCCCAGGGCCAAGCTAGCAGACATTAATACATGACAGTCTACATACTAGACTCATCCCCGGGACCTCCACTGGTATCCCGAAGACAAGCAAGCAAGTAGACAATTGTATGGTGCATCACTATATAAGGACATATCTAAAATATCAATGGTCTAATTTAGTTGAACATGAAGCGACGTGTTTTTAATATATAGTTTACCACTGCTTTAAATATTTTATCCCTATTCTTTTCGTTGTTGTACTGGAAACAAATCTATATATACAGCTGATTACATACAAAGTGAGTACTGTTCACTTGCAGTGTGCCCGAGATCATTAAAAAGGGTGTTGAACATATATAGGATAACAATAAAAAGTGTGAAATCTTGCTTGCAAAGTGAGTACTGTTCTTACAAAGTGAGTACTTACGACTGATTATTTACAAAGTGAATACTGCTCACTGCAGTGTACCCGGGATCATTGAAAGGGGGTCTTGAACATATATAGTATAACAATAAAATGTGTACGGTCTTGTTCATGAGCAAAGCCGTGTCGGGCTACAGCATAACACAAGTACATATCGCACCTTATGTAAATCGATGAACCACTGGTTTAAATTTCAACTTGTGTTTTCATAAAGCTGTTAAATATAGAGCTACAGAAGTAAATAATCTGGTTTCAAGAGAAAGATCGTTGATTATTTACTTCTGTTGGAGAAAGCAGGTCTTATTGACGTTAAGCTCAAACGGAAGCTTTATCCATCATCTGAGTATATTCCTACGTTATACTGTTTACCAAAAATCCACAAAACCAACATCCCTGTGAGACCTATCGTCGGTTCGGTTACCTATCATATCGCCAAATATCTTACGGAAATCATCAAACCACTGATCGGTAGATCTGTACACCATGTGACGAGTTCACAGGACTTTGTGAGTAAAATTTCCGATATCAAACTTGACACTGAAGAAACACTTGTATCATTTGACGTCACCAGCCTGTCCACGAGCATCCCCCCAGTGGCAGCCGTTGACGCAGCTAGAACCCTGCTGGTAGCTGATGATACACTGGCCACACGTACCAAACTCTCGCTCCAGCAGGTATGTGACTTACTGGAACTCTGTCTGAGCAGGACATATTTTTCATATAAAAATCAAGTGTACAAACAGAAGCATGGCTGTGCGATGGGGTCACCGATCTCTCCTATTATTGCCAACCTATATATGGAAGAATTTGAAGGGAAGGCGCTGAGTTCATATCCGGGAACTCCACCAACACACTGGTTTCGCTATTTCGATGACACGTGGGCGAAGATTATCGCGTCCGACCTTGCCCCTTTCTTTGAATTTCTAAATGGTTTGGATACCAACATCAAGTTTACGATGGAGGTCATGGAGTCCAAACAACTTCCTTTCTTGGATACGCTGATCAAGGTCCGAAACGACGGTTCCTTGGCCATCAGTGTGTATCGTAAACCAACCCACACTGATCAATACTTGGATTTTGACTCACACCACCCCCTTAACCAGAAGTTGGGAGTCATTCGCACACTGTTCCATAGGGCGGAAACTGTCATCACAGATACTAATGACCGGCAGCAGGAACAAGAGTACCTCAAACGTACACTCAATAAACGCGGGTACAATGATTGGACATTCCAAAAGGCTCTAGCCCTACGATCTAACGGCAGACCACCCCGCCCCAGCGGCCAGTCCAATACTACTACGGTCTCCATTCCGTATGTGAGGAACCTTTCGGAAAAAGTGAGGAGGATTTTCGGACAGTATAATGTCAAAACGTGCTTCAAACCGCAAAATACTCTACGGAACATCCTTGTGCACCCCAAAGACAAGCCTGAGAAGAACAAGGAAAGTGACATTGTGTATGGAATCAGGTGCCAGGACCAAAACTGTCCCGATCGCTACATCGGGGAAACGGAACAAACGCTAAAGAAACGCATGAGTCAACACCGGACCGCCAGATCAGATGGCAACGATTCCGCTGTATTCAAACATATGTGTGAGACTGGCCACACTTTCATCAGCGAGGACGTAGTTATCATGGACAGGGAAGGACGTTGGTTTGAGAGGGGCGTCAAAGAGGCCATTTGGGCCCGAGTGGAAAATCCCTCATTAAATCGGAACGGTGGTCTACGCTTTCGACTATCTAACGTATGGGATACCACACTGAAGAAAACAAAGAAGCGATTGTGACACTTAACTTTGCAACTCATTCTGCAAACACCATACATGTGAATTTTGGATCTGATGCTTACAATATGTACTATATATAATCGTGCATTTAAATTATGTACTAATATTGGACGAACAAGTTGAAATTTAAACCAATGGTTCATCGATTTACATAAGGTGCGATATGTACTTGTGTTATGCTGTAGTCCGACACTGCTTTTGCTCATGAACAAGACCTTACACATTTTATTGTTACTATATATGTTCAAGACCCCTTTTCAATGATCCCGGGTACACTGCAGTGAGCAGTATTCACTTTGTAAATAATCAGTCGTAAGTACTCACTTTGTAAGAACAGTACTCACTTTGCAAGCAAGATTTCACACTTTTTATTGTTATCCTATATATGTTCAACACCCTTTTCAATGATCTCGGGCACACTGCAAGTGAACAGTACTCACTTTGTATGTAATCAGCTGTATATATAGATTTGTTTCCAGTACAACATTAGCTCTGTAGAAGGCATTAGGTTAATGCCGCAACGTAAGTATTAAATATACTATTTCCAGAGACCAGTTTTACGTTCCTAATTCCAATTACATATCCTGGATGAATGAGAATCTACATTCTTAAATAAATAATCATGGCGTGTGGGATATTTTTATTTCAGAATAAATTTAATTAGATTGATGGTAGCTCTATATAGTCGTGGGAATAGAAAACCTGTAATGAAAATTGTTATTTTTTTATTGACAAGAAACAGTCTGTTGGCGATCTTGGACCATATGATCTGACGACGATACAGCTCACTAATCTCCAATGTACGAGTTGTCACAGCGAAACAGCTCACCAATTACCAGTATACGAGTTGTCAGAGCATTTCCATCATAGCTCTCTAGATTTGTATCTAATACCGCTTATGCCGGTGCTAGGGGCCGTGTGGTCATATCATCCAAGTTGCCACATGAACAGGTACAATAAAAGCGTACCTGAGATACAACACATATCACGAATCGTTAGATTCTTGGTATGTGCTTTAGAATAGGTTAACCAAAAGACTATTCTGTGAAGTCATGTGACGCAGTCAGTATGTCGGCACCTCTTCCCACTTCCCTTATATGTGTTGTAATTTGTTTAGAGCAAAATGTAAAATCATGATAATGTACGCTATGATTAGGGTTGTTCTCGTGGATACCATGAATATCTCGCATTAAACAGAATTCCCATGACTTCTTGTCCTGTACAGAACAGAGATCATGTCTGTCTGGAGGATGGTACTACGCTCAACAGAATTATACTATTGATACCAGCTACTAGAAAAGGGATCATTATCATGCAGCCAAATGAAAAAGCATTCGAGGAAGCATTAGGGAAAATCCGCCCATGTTAAACAGTGGAGAGTACCACCACTGGCGCTAAATTGCTTCACTGGTACTCAGAATTAAGGCATGGCATTCACCTATAACAATCAGTGAGAGGACCAGGGCGAAACTTCGTGAAGAACATGGATTATGAATATCGGAACTGAATCTACCAGAGATGAGCGATTATCTACCGTTCACAAGAATCCCATGTGGTAAATTCAACTACGGTATATATTGTTCTGAAAACGAGAAGAATTTCCACTCCAGAGCCGCTTCACCTGGGATCTCTCATCACTACTTCTATATTGATGGATGGGGTTATCATTTCCTTAGCACAAATCCAATTGCGAGGGAACCAGGTTTCCTATCATTTGCTCATTTGCTGTTGTCTGTTCGATTCTCGATTCGTCCGGTCATGATGACCCCGTGCAGTTCATTGAAGCAACCATACGTTACAGCGGTTCTGTTTTGTTACGGACGAATTCCATTTCACGTCTACTGCGCATGTTTTTACGCATGTACCAAAATAGGAAATTTGAATGGCAATTAAGGCAATTGGACCGCAAAGGAGAAACGCTGCCAAATCAGAGAATTTTGCCGTATAATTATGATAGGCAGTGTTGACATCCTACTGTCCTGAACAAAAGCTGTGTAACCTCCAATTTTCATTGCCACAGAAAACTATTGACGCATTTTGAAGAAAATGACATTCTAAGTTAACTCGTCAGTATCCACAATGAATATTTGCGCAAGTTGAAGCTCAATCAAGAAGAAATCAGCCATCTGAACTGCTTTCTGAACGTCATAATTTGGCAAACTCACAATGCAGGGGGGGGATTTGGTTTAATTACAACGCATATAAGGGAAGTGGGAAGAGGTGCCGACATACTGACTGCGTCATATGACTTCACAGAATAGTCTTCTGGTAAACCTATTCTAAAGCACATACCAAAAATCTAACGATTCGTGATATGTGTTGTATCTCAGGTACGCTTTTATTGTACCTGTCACACCCAAGTTTATTTCACTCATATGGCGACAACCAGTTTGGATGGTGGAGGAAGCCGGAGTAGCCGGAGAGAACCACCGCCCGTACCTGCCGGTAAGTACCTACCAAACTTTCACAAATGCACCAGCTGTGCTCGAACCCGAGCCGGTTAAAGCGGTGTGAGGCTAGCAATCATCAATGAAACGCCTTAGACCACTCGGCCACCGAGGACCCGTCACAATGCAACATCACACATGATTTTCCTCCAATTTTCTTCTGCGAGCCAATAAAAATGCCGGATTTCATAATCGAGCAATCAAGTACTTTAAAAATGGTAGATATCCCATGATGCCTTGTCGTTTCAATATAACTAAATTAGCCGGTGAATCTGCATTCATTTCCTTTGCTCTACCTTATACAAATTGATGATTGCTACTTTGTTATTGCGCTTTTGCTCAGGGTATTTGACTATGTGCGATAACGAAAACATCTGATTCAGGATAATAACAACATATAATTGATATATAATAACAGTAGATAAAGTGGTATTATCCTGCACCCAATATTCAGTTTATGTATCTTCTGAGAGATTGTGATGTATTTGAAATAAACAATAAACAGCAACTGATTACTTCCAGCTATTCTCGGCTGAAAACAATGACTATAGCTATCCACACAGGGACTAGGGCAAAGCTTTTTGGAAAACGACCCTTTGGGTTTCTGAGATAGAGGTTAACTAGTTCGGGGTGAACAGCTATAATAAGCACATTAATGCAGAAGTCAACAATTTGTCTGCCGTTATTAAGCGATCATAAAGAAATATAAGGCTGGATGTTCTGAGCAATAACTAGAAAGAGCCAGCCCAATATCAGCTTGCTGTCGACTCTCCAATCTGCTATATTAATATTGCTTTATATGTTTCGTTTACCGATGGCAAATATTATTTGCCGGCAAACCCATGTATTAGCATCAGTTCGTTGCTGTTATCTGTTCCATTCTCGCTCTCTGAGGTCAGCATGACCTTTCCAGATATTTGAAGAAACGCTACTTTTTCTTTGATAGAACAGTTCTTCTATTTTAAGCGGTGCATTTGAATCACCCACTGAAGCACTACCGCTCCTATCTCGCAATATACTGGCCTAGCGACATGACCAGAGTGAGATTACATTTCACTGTATACACTTGAATGATCATGACAAATGTTGTCACGACGACTATGACAAAGACAGTCAACCACTGTATTCGATCGCACAATCATTAGTCAGTCACATCTGTTTCATAATATGCATGTTCACTCTGATCATATCATTCCCGCAATCACAGAGCCAATGATGTTTAAGGATAGCATTTCAAATTAACTTCTCAAAGCCGTCAATCCAAAGGCAGCTGTGGACCATTTACTTTCCTGATCCATCAGCACCAATAATCCATTACCTGCAATATGTATCATCAGGTGCTGATAATGTTGATAATGCCAAAATGTGCGTAACTCATCATGCTATATGTATACATTCTTGTTGAAATGCATACATTCTTGTCCCCATTTGTTGGCAAGTCGTCGTGGATTATTTGGTTTTCATGGCAATAATCATATTGTCTATTGACATATGATCAAATTTATTAACAATCATTTACTGGAACCGACACTCGAAAAGTGAGCTAAAACTATATTGTTAACCGGTTTCGACGATTTTCGCCTTTTCAAAACAAACATGATACATTTTACGAGCGTATATATACTTGTCTAATTGCTAATGGTTACAGAAGTAAATAAAACAGTCCGTTCATACAGGGGATTTTAAGATACCCAGCTGTGAAATGTGGACAATTCATTAATGACGTATACGTAGTCGAGTTAAAATCAACATAAACAAGTCAGGACAGGATACTATTGTATCTATAGATCATTTGTTATGGTATGCAGCTGTCTCTGTATGTACATGTACTTCACAATAGAAAAAAATAACACATCGAACGACATATATTCACATGCTATTATCTATTCAGGTCCGGTGAGAATTTCCGCAGAAAGAAATCCTCCATCTGTAGTCTTCTAGATGAATCTTCGGTTTTCAGCTTGTAGAAGAGGAAAATTCTGAACTTCAAATCAAATCTTTTTGGCACATTCCCTTATGTGTTTACTAACATGAAGATGTCTGAGGGCGGGTGTATTTATTTGTTGTCGATGTACTCGGGAGCGGTTACGAAGTGTATCACCCGTTTCTCCTATATAGATACTCGTGCAACCATTGCAACAAAGAACATAGATCAGGTTTTGAGTGCTACAGTTCATGTTGTTCCGTACCTCGAAGTGGGTATTCGTTTTGCGAAAATAGAAGGATCTGTCTACGATGATAATATCGCAGCATTTGCAACGTTCATCGCCACATTTAGATGTCTTACACGGGGCTGCGTTGGCAGTTTTTTCAAGTTTGGTACCTGGCGTTTCCCATTATTTAATGTTACACTACCAAACGCCTTCCGAAGTCGTTCATTTGAATCTAACATTTGTATGTTATTAGCAATAACTGGAAAGAAATTATCGTTATTAGGGTTATGTTTGTTTATGAAAGTCAAAATATTCTCTGCTGTCTTTTCTTTCCTGGGATTTCTTAACTCGTTTATGTCTATAGAAAGTGCTTTTTCAAATCCTTTCTGTATTACCGACTCTGGGTAATTTCTGTTAATGAGGTATTGCTTTATATATATATTACAAAAACTTTGAGATCTTCTAATAATGCCTTCTGTCTGTTCTTTTTCAAACGTTCATCCATATTAAGAAAATGTCCATATCTGTGAAAATTATGGAAAATGTAATTCCTGGATGTCAGTATAAGCTGTGTTACGGATGGCCAAGATGGTCTTCGGAGTCATGTATTTCCTGCTTTCCTAAACACGACACGGTCAAAGGGATCGCACCGGTCGAAGGTTAGACCCGTATGTAAGCTCAGGAAACGAGTATATTTTGAGAAGCAGGAACATGAATATTTGGCGTGCCAGATGGTCGAGTGGGGATCTACAACGAGGTCGCAAGTGGGTTGCCGGAGGCAACTGTATGGTGATGCGTTCTCGTCAGTCAAATGGAGATGACGCGCGCGATGACGTGAATAGTTGGCGTGTGGAACCGAATGCGAAACTTAAGTTCGCACAATAGATAGCGACAAGGCAGTGCGATTTATCGGATATGAATTCCTGAGCGATGATGGTCTTCTTCCATTTGGAGTATTGAAACTCTGTTGAGTATTGCGATTACAAAAACCATGATGTGATTGCTAAATCGACTGGAAGAAGCCTCAACATGTAATCAAAAAACTTCAAATGAATTTGAGTTGTTGAAACTGCATCCTGTGGCGCATACCATACACACAGAGCGCCATGAAAGTCCACGTGTATTTGATAGGGGACAGACAATGTATCCCACTGCTCATGCAAGAATAACTATTATTTCTACTCCCAGAAGATCCTAGGCAAGCCATTGGCCGACAGCGGTCACGTGCCGTTGGGATAAAAACACATATCAAACTGCACTGGCTGACCCAGTTGACTGCAGTTTGTAATGTAAACAAACATGGCAGCTGGAGTGATCTGTCAGCGACAGAACTGGAAATAAAGAATATGTCGGACATCAACTTTGTAAATCTGACCGATAGTATGTGCGACTATTCCTGGAATATCTGGAAAAGGTAGTGTATTGTGACTGTGAGTAACAGTTGACGAAAGCCGCCTGACGCTTGACTTCGCTTCGACGATGTCGCCTCGGTACGATCACATGCGCCGCTACAATGTGAATGATGTGGAAGTTTACCGCTGATATTCGCGTTTATTCTTATTTGACGTCTACAATTTTAGATTACATGAATCAAAATACTGTTAGCAGGTAGAAAACATTCTTAGAATACGTCGTTTAATTCAAGATTGACCATTTTCAGACGTTTTTTGTTCGAAAACTGATCAGCCGAAGAGTTGGCGATCAGACTCCAGCGCTGTACGGTCTTTTGACTTATCATTTCGAGCAGAAGTCATGATTTCTTGTCAATATGACCAAATCTACAATGCTGATCCCGAATATTTCAAAACATTTGACGCGTCTCCAGCCGTTTTCATTATCACTTTTGTCGTATTTGATTAGCAAGTTTTGGACCCACTTTACCTCGCAACTTCCCCGAGTTGAAAAGGCTGCTCGTAGAAATAAATACGTTATCCTGTCCCTGCGGGTTTGATACTGAATTTTATCCTGTTTCCTGGCGAATGCCACACTCCCGCTTCGCGGTCGTGTGGCATTTTCGCCAGGAAACAGGATAAAATTCAGTATCAAACTCGCAGGGACAGGATAACTTATAATATCCATGCATTCTACAGCGAGCTCTTCAGTTATTGGGTTTCGAAGAGACATTTCCTTGCCCGCCCTGTCTCCAGTGTATGAAACTATTTCCATCTAGATGAGAAATTTCATCCTCGCGTTGTTTGTATTATATATGTATTGTGAAACAAAGATAGGGTTCGTGCCTAGGTCGGAAATTGTGAGGGTAAATTGCGCATGTGCGATGACCTTCATTCAGGCGCATTCAATGTATCAGGTAGCAGATGTGAACAGGACATAATCGTGGCTTTTAGTCATGATATTTGTGTTATGCTTTTAATTAAACATGGATCCATAGACTTCACAGTATTGAATACATTGTTTGTCAGGAAAACTTGAGCGCAAAATGGCGGTCAATGAATTAGCCTCATCCATATCGTCACATTGATACTGATATCACATTTACTACCACACAGTAAACAAACACCAACATATTACTCTTGCGGATATATTTTCTAATTCTGACATTCGGAATTATCAAAGGGATATGATATGTGTAATAATGTTGTGTTATTGGAAGAGCAATAAAAAAGCGTCCTGAGAAATCGCGGTTAACAACGTCAGAATAGAGCACTGTTTTTCTGTCGATATCCAATATAACTTGATTGATTTTCCACATGTTGGGAACTGTGATATGAGATTGATATAAATATCAGAGATGGAAATCTTGCCCTTGAAATGAACCTGCTGGTAATTGTTGTTTTTACTTCAAAACGATCCAGACTAACCCTCGAGACAGCCTCTGTGAAATACTATGTAGTTTCAGCAGTAACTACGCGATCGCTGTGTAATGACGGGAGCTGTTGGGCGCTGTGTAGTTTCTGTGGAGGCTCACTGTATATTAGACAGTAACTACTAATTTGTTGTTCTTAACTGTACAGTACCAATGTCTATAGTTTTTTGTTAATAAGATTTCATTATCGTGCTCAATATAGTGACTATTATTGAATAAAAGTAGTATTATACTTCATTATTAAAATTATTATTATTTCATTCAGTTAATTTCTATTATTACCTTTATTTTATTATATTTAGCCTATGGTTATTATTAAATAACACCATTATTGTATTTGTTTTCAAGTTACCCGACAACAGCAATCAATCTTATCGTTGAGCAAAACTAAATGATTCAAATTAAAGAATCCCGAACAGGGTTCAGCTCATCTGAAAAAAAAAATCGGAAATGCTGAAAAATCTTGAGCCAAAAATAAACAGGTTGTTTCCCAATTATTTCTTGATCATATACTTTCAAATAACAGCGACTTCCCCGGAATAAGCAGAAGAAAATTTCGTCTCCAGCGCAACAACGTCTCAGCAATCTGATCAATATAATTGATTGATGCGTACAAACTAAAAACAATTATCTGCAAAAAAAGTTTGTTGTTTGTCATTCTCTGTTCCTGAGATCATAATGATTTTGTAATCTCATAAACTCTTAGGATAGGCATGAACGCTTATGGGCGCGGAAATTCTTTACTGGGCGACGGCTGAATATTGAATGATGGACTAAACGCTTCTGTGTTCATTTACCTCAGGACGAGAAAATGACTACCGTATTTTAATACCTTCCATGTAACAACATATTTAATAATTTGTATCGATTAACAACTCATCGATTGAGAAGGATTGGATCATTCTGAACAAATACAACACAAATTGCCAAGTTCATCATTTCTGGGGCTTCCATGGTTCGATGTATTTTTAAATTAAGATTTCATTTCCTGAAACCCGTTCAACGTGAATTGATAAGGAGCCGATCCCAAATATTGATCCAGATTCATTCGCCACTTTTCTCGAACAGCCCGTGCGTCAGATCCCAAATACGATATTCAGCGTCGCCCCTAAATAAATATCCGCGTCAATAATCGAAATACCTGTATCGTGCTAGAGTTAGCTCCAATTCCAAATGTGTATGAAATAAAAATAATAAAAACAAGATGGTTACCTTCAAGAGAAGTGCTCAATAGTTTTCAGCAAGACAGGATGAGGTTATATTCACACAATCCTAATCAACGACAATTGTTCTTTATCTAAATGAAATAAAAATCGTTTCCAGAGTATTTATCTTATTCACTGTTAATTTGAACAACATGGAGAGGAGAAACACATGAGTGAGTGAGTGAGTGAATAGGGTTTAACGTCGCTTTCAACTGAGAGAGAAACACATGATACTCGAACAGGCCATAACCCCGGGTTATACACAGATTATGAATCTTGCACGCTATGATCGCTTTTTCGAAGGTACTGTTTTCGAACATGCGACCTATAAGGAAAACGATGATCGCGGTGTAAATCGACGTGATTGTTCGTGCTATGCATCAGTCCGCCTCAGAAAAATCCAGTTTGCGAGACAATGAGTTGGTTTTACTGAGAAGGCATCGGGTTTTTTCACTTTCTTTCGCGATATTCTCAAATAAATGAATCAAAAATTGCGATTGATTAAAACGCCCTATAAATAAATTAAACCTGCGTTTTCTTTCATACTTGTTAACGCATTTACAGATAAAACAACACCCCAAACTGTGTTTTATTCATCTAGGCAAAACATGCATTGAGCAACGACAGCGATTCTTTTGAACAAGACAGTTGAACAAGAGAACGCTTGAAACATTCTATGACTTACAAGGCGTCACCACAAAATGATTAACTCCGATCTCATCCGAATCTCATCGGGCATTACATGTTAGTTTTTGGGGGGTATTATTGTATTTACCATGCTTAAACCATGTTTAGGCGCTTTATATTTCGTCAGACGTTCTCAATGCACATTCATCAACGTCAAGCCCGGTACTTATTTGAGCTGATCTGTCATCACTT
>JAVTVY010055031.1:0-31962 GCA_036873755.1 Hanleya hanleyi | reverse complement strand
TGGATGGTAGTGATGGTATGGATGGTAGTGATGGTAGGAATGGTAGCGATGGTATGGATGGTAGTGATGGTATGGATGGTAGTGATGGTATGGATGGTAGTGATGTAGGAATGGTAGCGATGGTATGGATGGTGGTAATGGTATGGATGGTAGTGATGGTATGGATGGTATTGATGGTAGGAATGGTAGCGATGGTATGGATGGTAATGATGGTAGTGATGGTAGTGATGGTATGGATGGTAGTGATGGTATGGATGGTAGTGATGGTAGGAATGGTATGGATGGTATGGATGTAGTGATGGCATGGATGGCAAGAATGGCAAGAATGGTAGTGATGGTATGGATGGTAGTGATGGTATGGATGGTATGATAGTAGTGATGGTATGGATGGTAGTGATGGTATGGATGGTAGGAATGGTGCATGAATGGTAGTGATGGTATGGATAGTAGTGATGGTATGGATGGTAGTGATGGTATGGATGGTAGGGTCGTGGCGGGATTGCAGTGATGGTATGGATAGTAGTGATGGTATGGATGGTAGTGATGGTATGGATGGTAGGAATGGTATGAATGGTAGTGATGGTATGGACGGTAGTGATGGTATGGATAGTAGTGATGGTATGGATGGTAGTGATGGTATGGATGGTAGGAATGGTATGGATGGTAGTGATGGTATGGATGGTAGTGATGGTATGGATGGTAGTGATGGTAGGAATGGTAGTGATGGTAGGGATGGTAGTGATGGTATGGATGGTAGTGATGGCATGGATGGTAGTGATGGTAGGGAAAATGGCATGGATGGTAGTGATGGCATGGATGGTAGTGGGATGGCAGAATGGTAGCAGGATGGTATGGTATGGATGGCAGTGATGGTATGGACGGTAGTGATGGTATGGATGGTAGTGATGGTAGTGATGGTATGGATGGGTGATGGTATGGATGGTAGTGATGGTATGGTAGTGATGGTAGTGATGGTATGGATGGTATCACAGGTACATCTTTTAATCATAAGAAACATGTGTACCAAGTTTCATAATCATTCAATGACAGCTGACAACTGCAGCAAACTGTGGTGTACAGATGTACATGTGCACTTCGGCTAAACGCAAAACTCAATCAGTTGCCATAATTTGGAGAAAAATTAATATTTCATCTCAAAAATAGCACAAATAAATCCTCCAATCATAAGAAACATTTGTACCAAGTTTCGTAATCATCCAATGAGAGCTGACAACTGCAGCAAACTTATCATGTACATGTATATGTATACATGTAGAGGCCTACATGTACAATTTACCTAAACAGAAAACTCTTCATTTGCCATAATTTGGAGAAAAATTAATATTTCTTGTCAAAAATAGCACAGGTACATCCTCTAATCATAAGAAACATGTGTACCAAGTTTCATAATCATCCAATGACAGCTGACAACTGGAGCAAAGTTACCATGTAGATGTATATGTATACATGTAGAGGCCTGTATGTACAATTTACCTAAACAGAAAACTCTTCATTTGCCATAATTTTGAGAAAAATTAATATTTCTTCTCAAAAATAGCACAGGTACATCCTCTTATCATAAGAAACATGTGTACCAAGTTTCATAATCATCCAATGACAGCTGACAACTGGAGCAAACTTACCATGGACATGTATATGTACAATTTACCTAAACAGAAAACTCTTCATTTACCATAATTTGGAGAAAAATTAATATTTCTTGTCAAAAATAGCACAGGTACATCCTCTAATCATAAGAAACATGTGTACCAAGTTTCATAATCATCCAATGACAGCTGACAACTGGAGCAAAGTTACCATGTAGATGTATATGTATACATGTAGAGGCCTACATGTACAATTTACCTAAACAGAAAACTCTTCATTTGCCATAATTTTGAGAAAAATTAATATTTCTTCTCAAAAATAGCACAGGTACATCCTCTTATCATAAGAAACATGTATACCAAGTTTCATAATCATCCAATGACAGCTGACAACTGCAAGAAACTTTCCAAGTACAGATGTACATGTGCACTTCAGCTAAACGCAAAACTCATTCATAGGGATTTTAACATTAGAGTACCCCAGGGGTAGTACCCCCAGGTGGCATACCCACCCCCATATTTTTTATATTTTTTTTATATTTTTTCTAATTATTCTAGATTTTTTTTTAACTTGCTAAACCAAAAACCCATTCATTTCCAGGCAGGGGACACCGACACCGACACCGACACCGACGACGACATCCTCTTTCCCCCTCTCACAATATCTCCCCTTTACTTCGTAAGGCGAGATAAAAACCAGAAAGAGACTTACGAACTTGTACATAGCGATTCTTATTTACTTCTATTTATATCTCCTACTAATCTCTCATTGTTATTTATTATTTATTTATTTATTTATTCATTTATTTATTTATATACTTAGCGCTGGAAAAGATATTCAAAAAACAAAGAAATGTACCGCGAAATTCAAATAAAACATTGAGTTGATGGGCCGCGAAATCCGAATGGGAAGCGGCCCTTAACCTACAATTTCAATCAATGTAGTTTCATTAGCTTTGAAAAAGTTGGAAGTATCCCCAACGAAATGTCAGCTCTACAGCAATAAAGAAGTTGTTATCCATAGAATAGCCTTGTGTTATATACGCCGACTTCCAAATGCCTATCAAAGAAATTGCATGAAGGACTTAAATTTTCAGTCACGTTTCCACAAAAGCAACTGATTGGCCATGATGGGGTTTGGGATACATAGACGCATACCCCTCATACATGTATATGTAACAGCTAAAGTCAGAGAGTATAGGGAAGGGAAACACTGCTGTGCTCATGACAATGGATGAAGACTGAAGCACACATCACTTTTCATTTTTCTCTTAACAAGATTCTCTTGTAGACTTGGGATAAAGGTCCATTATGGGACAGCATTGTGCTAAACTCAAAGAGTGTAGCTGAAAAATTAGTACAAATACTGTTTATGGTTAAATATTATTGATGTTCACATTTTGACACGCGTGAGCTTTAAAAATAGGTCAATGCTGTTGTAGTACTAAAACGATGTTAAATACTACTTCAAACATGGAAAAAATACTCATGTCTTCACTGTATATATCAAAGAAACAGGTACTCCAGTATGTCAGCTAGGTGTTAAATCCAGATTATTGTTCATCACTTAACAGTTCAAATTGACCCCACAGCCCAAGCATTATGTTTGTGTATAACAACATACAAATGGTTGAATAAAAGACAATGATTTTGAATATTAAGGATCAAGCTTTGCCGAAAAAAGAGAGCATGTATAAATGTTGAGGGAAAAGGACAATAAAACATGATGCACATTTCAACATTGTTCACAAATAACCTGGACAAGAATTTAATACATGGACACAGGTATAGGGCCATAAGCTTGACACAAATGATAGGAAGGGGTTAAAATACTACATCATGCACATCTGCAAGCTACAAAGCATGTTCTACGTAAGTATGAATTTGCCCATCAAATATCAAAATCAACATTGTTGTCAGGTGAGATAAGGGGTCATAAATCTAACGAAAAGACAATGCACACCCGCAAATTACAGAGCATTTTCCACTTAAGTTCTGAAGTTGATCACTGATAGTAACTGAGATCTGGACCAGATCAGAGATTTTCCCCTTGAAAGTGGGGCTACACACATGTTTGATTCTGGTGATTTGGGCTGGTATTAAAATTATTACAGGGCATATGTCATGTAGATGGGATAAAGGGCCTTAACTCTATGAAAGAGTGTTGACATGGGGAAAAAATCATGGTAGTGAATGTGAACATCTTTAAGAAATTAAGCATCTTCCATGTGAATTTTAATCAAATTGTAACGCAGATATGGACCGGACAAGAAATTGTTGATAGAGAGACGGACAAATGTATGACCAGACATACATGCGAAGACCCTGCAGTCCACTGGGTTGAGAGGTGGTGACACATCAGAACTTGGCCCTGAGTATATAAAAGCTATGAAGAAGAATATGGACACCTACCCTGGCCTGTACACAGATAATCGGTCAAAATGAAAAATCTTGAGCGCCTCCTCAACCTGTCCCTGTAAGTGTAAAGTCAATTATAATACACGTAAATATCATGACCATCCAAATTCGTTACCTGAATAGACCATTCACTGATTTAGTGATCGCCAGCGATCATCACGCGCCAGCACACACAGTCGGCAGAAGAAGCTGGCTGTAAACTGGGCATGTTCTTCCTAAGAGCCGAGGAGAAATGAGCAATAATGCTGATTATCAGAAAACAGAAGAAATATATCAAATGAAATTGTCATATACCAAACCTAGTTATTTGCTGTGTTCACATTACTAGTATTGAATATTTATTTCCAGTCATTTTCGAATAAACAGCATTTTTGCACATTTCTCCCATTGTTTAACTCAGGACCTTATGGAGGACATGCCTGGTGTATAGCCTGCATCTTCACCCGACATGTGCTGGTGCATAGTGGTGATTGCTAAACTGGCAAATCATACACTGGTTTACTTAACATGCTTAACCAGTTCAGACATGTGACATCAGCTATCTAAGAGAGAGGTGACTTGGGTTGAAAACCATCACCAAAATCTACAGAATTCTATCAGTCAAACAGTCATGACAGTGTGTTCAATTTCAGATAATTAGCAAGTTAAGCCAGACGTTGTGTCGACAGTCATTCCTTTGAGGCAGCATTTGATGAGCTAACTATTTTGTCATTACTCTGATTTGTTGGTGTTGTGTTGCAATGGTGTTTGGTAGTCTTGAGTCGGCAAACCTATACTAAACTAGCCAAGAAACCCATACTCAGGTATGTTCCATTTTCTATGAAAACATGTAGTAGAAAACTTTATACAAAGGAGGGAGTGATATATATATGAGTAGTGCCTCTCCTTATGTAAAGGTAATTGTACAAAAGGTGTGCAGACTATAGCATGGCTTGTTTACAATGCAGTCTGCGGTAATTCCTCTGCTGATTCAATCACCCTATTATAATTCTATCACCCTCAGCAAAATTCAATCAGTGGTTCTAATAAATTTTATCACCCTCTAAAATCATTGAAATAGCAAAGGAATAATGGATCATTATCTGTATGATTTTGGACCACTGTGTCAACTTGCTGATTTAATAAATTTGAACACCCCTTGATTTTTTTATTGAATTATTAGGGGTATTACATGTAGCATACAGGATAATTTTGTTCCCAAGCATGGCTATAATTTGATAGAGATACTGCCTAGGGACAAACTTGTTCTGATTTGAGACCAGCATAGGCCTAGTTACTTCATGGATGCCCCATTAGATGACAAATGTTATCTGGTTACCTTTGTTCTGGTGTAGAGGAAGGAACTATTTTTGTCTGCCCCTTGAGACGATACCAGCGAGAAGTGCTTACAGCCTCCGGCTTTGGCCAACTCTGCCGCCTTCAACACATAGTCGTGATCCACTCGAACAAATCCTTCCTGGTAACACAAACAGTGTATAATGAATCTTTAGTAATGCAGTATGTACAAACACAAGAATCCAGGTTTCCATATATAAATGATCTTAGACAACAGCTTGGCTGTGCAGTTAGGCATGACCCACTGTAAGCCTCACCCATGTTCAGATTTCTGCACCGTACTCTCTGTAATAATTCAAACACTTCTAGACCAGCTATTTACTCAATTAAATAAACAAATTAGACTGATGGACTTCTTTTTTTGCCGAAATCTTGTACAGTAGCCCAATTGTGAACAGTTCTGAACAATCAGAACATTGGTGTAATATTTTCTTGAATTGGCTTCCCTCAATACTGAACATGCTATAAGTACCGTATAACTTTATAAGGTTATAAATGCCAATTTGTGCAGTAAACAAAAACGAGTGCAGCTGTTCAATAACGAATGTGGCCTTAAGTGATACAATCATGACAACCTTAACCTTAATATCTTGGTTTTCCTGGAAGATTATACATAATTGAGGGGAAAATCTGGAATGCAAGGATATACACTGATAAGACATCAAGTTTGTTGAACATAGTAATGGACTGTATAAATGAACTAACAAATGTCATTACACTCTGACTTCACAAGGCCTTCTGGTCAATTAACCTATCATTATTTTGTGAGTAGTGAATATTTTTTGTTGATACAATCACTTGTAGAGGTTATAATTGATAACTTTTGTAAGTTGGTTCACGGACTGCTGATATTTCTCTTCAGTCTTCGGTGTAATTTCATTCGAGTGAAAGAGGATGACATACCGCTCCAGCTTTGGCCTTTGTTGTTCCTATAGCGCAATAGCCGACGTCAACATCTTTGAACACAGCTGCATATTCATCCAACTTATCAAAGTCAATTATTTTCTGCTCCTGGGGAATAAATAAAAGAAAGATAATCATGTTATACCTACTTCATCAGAAAAACTGGCTTTCGGTTTCACAATTGGAATTGTTCAACCAACCAACATGATCCAGTATTTCAAAAGTGTAAGTTATATCCCTTAATCACTTTGCACTAGCGTTTCTTCAAATATTCATTCGGATATTTTTTCTATATACAGCAATACATAATAAAACTTGAGTATATAGTCCATGCTTTAGACCAGCTTATAGTGTCAGTTTTGACAGGGATCTGGTTTAAAGTGAACGTAAAGGCTGAGGCAACATGCACTCTGTGGGAAAGAGCTACATTGAAATACTGAAATAGCAGCAACAAATATTTTTGGGGATTTTTTTGCACCGAGTACGAACGAAATTATCTCCGTTGTATTATTGTTCCCCGGCTGCCGCCATGCTGGCTATCTCACTCAGAGCAGTGACGTATCACCTCGGAGCTCTTTACTTCGTGGAGTTAGAAAGCGCAGAAAGCATGTAAACATAGCGACGTACGAGGAGGCTAGCCTGACTTCAAGTTCTGACGAAGAGACAAATGAAGGTTTACAGGGTTACCAGTTTGAACCAAAACGCTCCGATGTCGACGAAAGTAGTGAGTAGCTCATCGAACGTTTCAGGTCAGTAAACACTTGCTGGAGACACGCAACACAATCAAAACACGCTTGAAACAGCCGAGCTCTCCACCACCGCAATTACAATTCGTGCCACAGCGATGCCAAAACAAAGTGATACTACGTCACAGGAAAATATCACGTGCTCCGTACAAGCGTTTTCATTGGCGCAAGGCTAATCAATAAACTGATATGGCCGACTCCAGTCGCTCGTTGCATCAGTCAATAATTCCCGTGTTTGGAATTTTTTTTTTGGAAGGGAAAAAATCACAAAAAATATTTGTTGCTGCCAAATGATACTTTTAATATAGTTCTTCCACACAGTGCGTGTGTTGTCGCAGCCTTTACGTTCACTTTAAGAAGGGTCAAAATACTTTAAATTTAAGTAATGGGATCATGGCTAGACAGTGTCATTAAAAAGAGGTTGGTCAGTTTAGCCAGGTATCAGTATTCACAGGGTTTCTCTGTATATCTCAACCCACATATCCAAGTAAAACTTCATCTTCACATTTCAAGTTAAATACTAGACTAACGTTCCATCATTTACCTTGACCTAGTGAATGAGATCAATTCTTCAAGCCATAGACTCACGTGATGTCATATAGCCGATCAAAATAGGACACCCAAGGCAACATGTGTAGTATTTGACTTGTGTATGTGATGATAAGGCTGAATATGAAGGAATAAGTTTGTTTTCACTTACCAGAATGCCATCATCTTCTACATCAAGAGGGACCTGTCGTCTCCCCAGTAGGTATATTTTCTTGTAAGGTTTGGTCTGTGCCAGGTGTTTAACCAGGACCTTACCCACCTCCCCAGTATAACCCAGCACAAACGCTGTCATATTCTGCTGCTGATATCTCTCCAGGTTAGAGTCTGCTGCCTCGGCCATTCTGAAAATACAGTACGGAGAGAGTATGAGAGAGACTGGGTGTCGAGTGCAGATGATCGAGTGCAGATGATCGCTCGTCTAACTCCTCCATATTTTGATACATTGTTTGACATAGAGATCCATAGAGATAATGTGCTGCACAAACCAATACATACATGTGAGCCTTCAGTTTTGTGTAAGCCTGGTACAATTAGCAAGTCTATGTCATGCAAGATAATCTTAAAAAAAAATTTGCATTTACATCTTACTTGTTGTTTTACGGCTTTAATTTCAACAATTTAAATGTTAGGTCTATTAATGCGTATAAAACCAAAGCACCCCGAGCATGCGGGAAATTGTGACATTATTATGGAGTGATTAACGATGTCACAATGCTACATTGTCACAAATCTATTCCATTCTCCGCATTGCCATCACATCCCACCGACAGGGCAGGACGCTCTGACATGTATGATGTCCTTAATGTCATCTCGGTTTAAACTCCATGTAAGAATCACGAGACAATGCATACAATAGCCAAGTCTGGGGACAACAATGTGTCTAGACATACCTTTTCAGAGACACAAAGACCCCAGGCAATAGCTTCCTACATGAAGTATCGACCGTCATCTCTTATGTCAAAAGGGACTACAGTAGTTTTGTGGGATCCGAATCATGGTGAGTTGCGGATCACTTTCC
The DNA here is from genome assembly GCA_036873755.1 of Hanleya hanleyi. Taxonomy (NCBI): domain Eukaryota; kingdom Metazoa; phylum Mollusca; class Polyplacophora; order Lepidopleurida; family Hanleyidae; genus Hanleya; species Hanleya hanleyi. The sequence continues at coordinate 23,386 of JAVTVY010055031.1, read as the reverse complement.
TAATGAACGCATTATATTCCTTGCAATAAAGCATCTGTGTAAATCATTCTAGTTTTATTGGAACATCTGTTTCCGTGGACTCAAATAAATGTCAAACAACCGACTTCCATTGTTTGTTTCTCGGTCAGTTCGGCAAGGTACTACGCAATGGCAAATTCACACTGGGTCAAAAAATGCATGTGCTTCCTTCAGTGTTAAATCTACAAGAAATAATGTGGGTTTAACTGGTAATTTCAGTACATATTTCAGTGATAGAATCGTATTAATGGTCAAACAAAATATCGTATGATTTGCGGTAACCCTTAACTCACCAGCATTGTAACATAATGCCGCAGCAGAGATGTCAGTTCCGACAGATTTTCGTTTCGGAACTCCCCTAGTAACTGTATGAATGACTTCTCTCTAACTGTAGGAAAATACTTTTAAATCCTCTGAGACAGAACTGTTGGGGAATTATTTTCATGGGCGTCACTAGGATTTTTCAAGGGGGGGGGGGGGGTTCGACTATCATAGCACTTTAGGCAAGGGTCCAGGGGCCGCGTAGGCCCCGGAAGCTCCGGGGGTTCTAGATCGTCGGAGATCATGTGTTCTAAGTGTTTTCCCGGAATTAAATCGGAACATATTGTATGCAGATTTAGGGTTATATTATACAGCTCTGGGACCTTAGATGACCTGAGATGCATTCCGAGTGATTTCCAACAATTTGACTAACACATCATTTGTCAAATATCAGTATTATATTTTATTCTCTTGCCATCTTGAAAACACAATAATAATGCTTTGGGCCAATATACATGTAGGTTCATGAGCGCCAAAGCGGAAAGTCGTGGTGAACCCATAAGTTGAGCAACTGACGTGCGACTACTGAAATGGAGCAGAGCCATAGCCAGGATTTATTGAGGGATGGTTCGCCTTCACTCAAAAAGGGCGCATCGGGGGGTTCGCTGTATGGGAAAAGGGGCAAATAAGGGGTTCGCTTCAGTTTGAAAAGGGCATTTATATGAGAAAAATATATAATATTTCCGAAAGGGGGGTTCGCCCGAACCCAGGAAACCCCCCTTGGCTACGGGCCTGTGGAGCATGCTTACGATTCTGGAGATGGACTTGTGACGTTTTCATTTCTTTCTTTTCCCTTTTGCTTTTTTTTGTTTTTTGTTTTTTGTTGTTGTTTTTGTTGTTGGGTTTTTTTCTGGTTTTTTTGGGGGTTTTGCTTTTTCTTCTGTTTTTTTTTGGCGCATCCAAGGGGGGGGGGGCGTTCACACCTGACGACCCCCTAGCGACGCCCCTGATTTTTTTATGAAGTTTTATTATTCACATCATTGTTATCTTGAATATGCCATACAATTACTCAAGTAGGCCTACCAGAGTAGGCCTACCAGAGTCATGAGAGTAGGCCTACCAGCTTCCATCCACATCATGATAGTGATGATAATGAGATTTACATACATAATTATCTTGCTTACAGCAACAATACAGCTTCTGTTTGCAGGAGTAATGGATGCATGCTATATAATTAACCTAACTATTGATCCATACATCTTCTGTATGTATAATGTGTGTTGTTGATAGTATGCTTCGGGCATGACAGTGTTGAATAACACAACTAGTTCATATATCACTGTCAGTTAAGCATACATCTAGTCTGCATACAGCTACATGTAGTCTATGTCCATGTACTCCATGAACAGTAACCAGGTAAAGAAAACAAACGAAAGATGGCATATACAATACGATAACAATGTAGATGTAAATCTGAACATGTACTGACATATGCCAATTAGCCATCTTCGGAAATTGGAAAAGGGACTGGTCCATATTGTATCACCGTAACACATTTTCCTGTATTTAAACAATACAGAATCACACAATTATAGACATGACAGACTGGTACGGTATAAGCATGACTTGAATGGCATGCAAGTCTATGCTCATCATTTTACTGGAAGATCTCATATGAAGTGGGCTAACTTGCAATCAAGATGACATTACCAGTATTAATTATGGTGCTCAACAGAGCGATATCTCATATATATATTCATGTATACTGACGACTACTTACATGTATACCTGTATGCTAGTCAGACTAGAATAGCTCCACATCAATCTTAAGGTTATAGCTGTCAATTGACCATTGATGAGAGTGACACAGCATATTCACTCAATTGTGATCTTACCTGATCTTAGGGGCAATACAAGTGCCGGTATACCCTCCTGGGGTTTGAAACATCAAACGCTGTATACTAAATGACTACAGGCCAACACAGATTGTATTATATGTTATAAGCTCACATGTAGATGTTATTAGTCTGGTTGTCTAATAAAGATACTAGTCGATGTATATCGGCGACAACAGTCAGAAATGTACTGTGCCAAATTTGTCCATCCTGCAGAAATCTTAAGTTACAATCCAGAAAATCCAGCATAGACTTGTGTACCCTATCGACCCAGCTATCCTGGCCTATACACACAATCCTAGACTGATGTTTGCCCAGTATCCACCAGTCAGATACATTAATACAGGTATCACACCATGTTAATTTACAATTACTTACTCCACTTGGTTATTGATTGTAGGAACATGCTGAAAAAGAATAAGGATGAAAAAGAGATGGCAATATCTAGGTCAGCACATTCCAAGCATATAAAGTAGGCCTATTATGGAGACTCTTGTAAGGTCAATAGGATCAGTCTACAATACAAGTCTGCGTAAATAACGATACCCGAGATGGTACCAGTGAGAAGGGGTCGCATAGGGATGCTGGGGTTGACCTGGATGTCATTGTGCACACCCCAGTCATGGTAAGAATAGGTCTCAGCTCCTCAGACAGCTTAATAATAAGAAGCGACTAACCGAGGCACCTATGAGGTTTCTTGGTGCGAAAAGGAGGAGGAACCCACCCATGGGGTACCCGGGTGTGAAAAGGAATAGTACCCTACCCATGGGGTTCCAGGGTGTGAAACGAGAAAGAACTCAAACGTCGTGATATGACTACAATATAGTTGAAAGCAACATTAAATCATATTTACTCACTCTCCCACTAAGAAAAGTACATCACCAAGGATGAATTGCCCTTCAAGCATGTCAAGGTGTGTTGTTTGAATGTATACATGTAGGCCTACCCAGGCCAGCTTGCTTGAATGACTGTCAAGGCTGTAGGCCCTAAAGAAATTTCTAATAAAAGAAAATGCAATCTATAGACCTTTTCATACCGAAAATAGCCGAAAGAAGTGAAAAGCTGTCAACGGAAACTCCCGATTGCACGCTGGATTCGACCAATGAAAAAACCAGTTGCTGGTGGGCTGTAAAAAATGCAAAAAGAGAATCTTGCAGCCAACGGTGTGCGTGTTTCACCTTCAGACTTGTAGTCATGGCCTGACTCGACAAAAAACGAAATAATACTTGTAATGTTGAAATGCTGGAGTGATTGTGGAATAAGGCCTCTCCCATAAACCTCCTTCAAATCAATAAATGATGCTGTCAAGGCGTTCGTCAATGACGCAATCGCCATTTTGTATCTCGCGCCAAATCTTGTCTGTGCTGCGACCTCTGCCTGGAGATCACAACCGGAAATGACACTATTTCTTGAAATTATTGCCGTTAACAGATCATAAATTAAAACAAAAAATACACTGACGGTTGCAGACTTATGGCAGCTTGGAACACAGACGCTTTATTATGCCCCCCCCCCCCTCTAATTAGAGGGGTCATATAGCGATCGCTTTGTCCGTCCGTCCGTCTGTCCGTCTGAATTTCTTGTCCGTGCGATATTTTCCGATTTCCGGTATAATTTTCAAGAGTTATGGCCCTTTTTCTGAAATCTCTGTAAATGGAACTTGTCCGGGTTGGATCTTGGTTAATATTGTATTGACAAGTATGAAATTTGCATGATATGTGGTCAGTGCCCCACAGTTGTGCAGCGTAAAGTTTCTCCCCATTTCGCTTATATTTTCAAGAGTTATGGCCCTTTGTTCCTGAAATCTCCGTGAATTGGGACTTGTCCGGGTTGGATCTTGGTCAATATTGTATGGACAATTTTGAAATTTGCAGGATATGTGGTCAGTGCCCTATAGCAGTGGTTTCAATAGAAGCCGTCGCCCGTCGCAGGCGACGGCATCTCGCAAATTTGCGACACCTACTCCAATATTGTCAGTCATTTTTTAGTGTGTGTCAATCTCAAATCCAGTGGCCACCAGGTCCCTAATCTAACGGCACACTTCTTGGGCTGTCCGAGTACCGCCTTGTCCGATGAAATTGTCACCATTCGCTCTGCCGAATGAAAATTGTACACCAGATTTTTCAGCTGTTCTCCGCCATCCACGTGGTTCACATGTTGTTGTTGTTACCGAAATAGACGAATATGAATGAAACACGATAACGAGTGGTTGGTACTGCGCCAAAGAATTACGTCTTCGGTCAATCGGCCAATCACTGAGCTTGTACTTCGTGCGCCAGGTTTGTACTTCGTGCGCCATTCAAAATGAAACGTCAAGCTAGTTTGGAGTTTTTTTGAGGTAATCCCGAAAAAAAATCAGGTAATTATCAATTCACAGATTCGTCTGGCATGAATAAACTTTTTCAAGGCTACTTTCAAATCATTTTCTGTTATATTCTGTCTACAGAGAAGCATTGAATAAGTGCCAATTTGCGCGAAATTTAACAACAACGACGACACGTGTTCGTCATGTAAATGTGAAAGGATTTGTGTGAAAGTGGATCATACACTGGCTAATATTGCCAATTGACCAAAACTCATTGTTTTGTCTGTTTTCCTGCGTATTTTGTCGCCACCGACGCAATAAATGCATTTTGTGCACAAAGTATCAACCGCACATAATTTCTTGGGATTTTTTCTTGAATGGGTGAAATTTTCTTGAATGAGAAATCAGTTTCAGTGTGGTTTTGTCCTCTTTAGATGAAGAAATTCAAGCACCTGACAAATAAGTCTTTTCACATAAAAAGGAATAGTTTTGAGAACTCTTTGGTTGTTGTTAGCAATATTAAACATCGCTTTTTTTTTTTTTATAAATATGCAGAAATGTTTATTTTTCTTATTTGAGAAAAAACTGTAAATAAGTAAAAAGTGGGCTGCATATTTATAAAAAAAAACAAAAAACAAGCAGGGTTTAAAATTGCTAAGATCAGTCAAAGAATTCTCAAAACTATTCCTTTTTATGTGAAAAGACTTTCTTTGAAGAACTGTTTTAAAATTAGATGTTATTGCAGTTACTGGTACACTGGAGAGTGAAGGTGGCAGTTCACAATTTCTGCTGAAAAGCTCTCTGAGAGCACCATTCCATTGTTCATTTTCAAAAAAAAATTCTACCGCGAGGGGGGGGGAACCCCCCTCACACTCCCCCCCTTTCAGTCGCTACGCTCCCTCAGATCGATCGCGTTGCGATCTGTTTTGAAGAAGGGGCCAACTCCTACTTTGGCAATTTCAACTTCTACTCCAATTCTTAATGAAACCACTGTATAGTTGTGCAGTGTGAAGTTTCTCCACGTTTCGCTTATATTTTCAGGAGTTATGGCCCTTTGTTCTTCGAGTCTTTGTGAATTGGGACTTGTCCGGGTTGGATCTCGGTTAATATTGTATGGACAAATATGGAATTTGCAGGATATGTGGTCAGTGCCCTGTAGTTGTGCAGGGTGAAGTTTCTCCGCGTTTCGCATATATTTTCAAGAGTTATGGCCCTTTGTTCTTGAAATCTTTGTGAATTGGGGCCTGTCTGGGCTGGATCTCGGTTAATTTTGTATGGACAAGTATGGAATTTGCATGATATGTGGTCAATGTGACTTGTCCCATAGTTGTGCAGCATGAAGTTTCTCTGCTTTCGGTTATATTTTTAGCCCACCATCACTAGATGGTGGGCTGTTCAAATCGCTTTTCGTCCGTGGTCCGTTGTCCGTCCGTCGTCCGTCCATAAACAATTTCTTGTTATCGCGATTTCTCAGGAACTACTTTATGGATCTTTCTCAAATTTGGTATACAGGTTCCCCTTGGGGTCTAGTTGTGCAAGATACGTTTTCTGGTCCGATTCGAAAATCCAATATGGCCACAAGGTGGCCATCTTGGATTACCCCATGAAACCTTGTTATCGCGATTTCTCAGGAACTACTTTATAGATCTTTCTCAAATTTGGTACACAGGTTTCCCTTGGGGTCTAGTTGTGCAAGATACCTTTTCTGGTCCGATTCGAAAATCCAATATGGCCACCAGGCAGCCATCTTGGATTTCCTCATGAAACCTTGTTATCGCGATTTCTCAGGACCTACTTCATGGATCTTTCTCGAATTTGGTACACAGGTTCCCCTTGGGGTCTAGTTGTGCAAGATACCTTTTCTGGTCCGATTCGAAAATCCAATATGGCCACCAGGCAGCCATCTTGGATTTCCTCATGAAACTTTATCGCGATTTCTCAGGAACTACTTCATGGATCTTTATCAAATTTGGTACACAGGTTCCCCTTGGGGTCTAGTTGTGCAAGATACCTTTTCTGGTCCGATTCGAAAATCCAATATGGCCACCAGGCAGCCATCTTGGATTTCCTCATGCAACTTTGTTATCGTGATTCCTCAGGAAGTACTGCTGGGATCTTTCTCAAATTTGGTACATGGTTCCCCTTGGGGTCTGGTTGTGCAAAATACCTTTTTCGATCCGATTCGAAAATCCAATATGGCCACCAGGCGCCCATCTTGAATTTCCCCATCGTGATTTCTCAAGAAGTACTGCATGGATCTTTCTGAAATTTGGTACTCTGGTCCCACATGGGGCCTAGTTGTTCAAGATAAGGTATCTCGAAGAACTAGGCCCCATGTTGGTCCGATTCGAAAATCCAAGTTACGCTTCAAATTAATACGGTATTTGGGAGTTGTGGCGTTGCATCACAAGAGTCGGCGCATGAAACGGTGAGGCATATTCTATATATTGACTATCGAGAATATCCATACATTCACCTTCCATATCAAGGAGTTCAAATAATTCGGAATTAAAAAGTATTTCTTCGAGTTTTCTTTAGTCCATGCAGTTTGCAAGTGAACTGCCCCACCGGGGGTCGGCTACATGAAGGGACGTCACTCTTGTGACACGTCACAACTCGACAACTGTAGACTACTGCATGTTTCGATCCAAGGTAGATAATCAGGATTCAGACACTTTCGAAGTTTCAAATTTACTGCGCGGACCGGATCCCTTCAATATTAAGTACCGTATTGTACCATCTTACTATTTTCGAGCATGGTATCTTAAAAGATATGTCTCAAACTAGCCCAGTAAACAGAACAGAATTAGCATTCGTTCCTAATTATAAAATCTTAAGTATGTTTCATAGCTCATGCCAAAGTGTCAAAGAGATATTTGTCTTCGCTTTCAGTACCCAATGATGACCCATGCAAAAATAAAAAAATAAAATACTACAAAACGAAGACGAAGGATCCTCTGTACATGTACATTCATTTCAGACTAACTTGTAGTCATGTACTATAACAACCGACATATGTACAGTTTCTAGAAATCTTGAAACTCGATCCTGAAACTTAGAAACATATCTTGGTGTTTTCCAGTGTCCCTTTTTCGATCTTTTTCGCTCAGATTCGAAATTCTGTAAACAAAATTACAAATCAATCGCTTGTTCCTAGTAACAATGGACAAAAAGATCCTCTTGTCATTAGCTTACAATTATCGGACAATGGTGGGCGCCAAGATCCTTCAGGATCTCTCGTCATGAGTTATGGCCCTTCGTTCATCAAACCTAAGTGAATGGGATATATTTTATTTTGCTCAGGCTGGATCTCAGTCCATAACCGATTTGGACTGGGGAAATGGCTATAAAGTTGTTATTCTACATTCCAAAGCAGACCACATAGGTCCTGAAGTATGAAATTGCCCCAAAAAGAGTGGATTGGGTGCAAAATTCAAAGTTCACTGATCGCTTCATAATTTCACCAGAATATACTCCCAAGGATTAGGTCGCGCGACCCCGTGGTCACTCCCATTTTGCGCTTTTTGTAAGGGACAGAACTCTGACCCCATCCATACAAACTGTCAGAAATGTTTTATCCGTTGTGTGGCTGAAGGGTCATAGAAAGCTCGGACTAGATATTGCCCTTCTCGCGGGTGTGACAACTGACAAAATTTGCCAATCATGAGAAAGTTTACCTTTTTTGTTTTCTTCCACCATTATACAACAGAACACATTACGAAAGGACCAGTTTACGGCGATGACTTGGTGTTGGAAACGAAATGACATAATTTTCCTCTCATTAATATTAAGATTTTAGAAAATGAAATTTATGAAAATACAAACCTACAGAGTCTTTCAGAATCTTCTGGTTCTCCAATATCTAAATAAAATACTATACATCCCAAAGATACGGCAATAAAGAGAACACCAATAGCAACACCTGGAATGATATCTGAGCACTTGAACCAAAGCATATTACTCGACGAAAAGATGCTGGGGCATGGTAGTGTCTATGGGGAATGAGATGAACTAACCAGCTGGGAAAGTTGAGTTATCGTTTAGTTTTGTCTGTTCAAATGAAGGGAGGTAACTCGACTCTGTAGTATGACTGGTACGTTTCCAATTTTCAGAGCGGGGAAATCGTGTTGATTTTGAAAGTGAACAGGTGAAACCCTCGAATGTTGAGTAAAGGCCCATTCTCACGATGCGATTTGTAGTAACAACTCGGTTGGGGAATCCCCCGATTTGTAGCATGCAACTAATCGCATGAAATAGGACCGGTTCTATTTCATACGACTTGTAGCATGCGACTAAAATCGCACGAGTGTTCTCACGATGCAACTAAGTTGTATGCTACAAGTTGTTACTACAAATCGCACCGTGAGAATGGGCCTTAACGTGAACGCAAGTTGGCAGTAGGTAGATGGCCGTATAATTTGAATCGCCCATTATAGCCGACAGCTAAGCTAGATTTGAAAAATAATAAACGTATAACCAAGTTCTGAAGGATTCGAAAATTTATGGACGGGGAACAACAACAACAACAACAAATAAGCCTTGTGACCAGGGGGTCGTGCACTGGTGGTAAATCAAAGTAATTAACTTTCTGAATAATGTGTGTTGTTGCATTCATAATTGTGTGATATGAGGAAAAACAAAGAAGAAAATATAGATTGGTGTGCATTTTTTAGCTGCAGGCAAGTGCCGCAACATTAGGTGGACTGCCCATGCTCCATTTGATAACCCAGAAAACATAGGGAATATCCCTAGTTTTGAAGCATATTCATGAAAAATTCATATTATCAGTATTTAATATTTTCTCATATTCTAACTGTTTGCAGATAATCACATTGTCTATCAAATCGGATGGATGTTGCTGTGCGAAATTCTCAGCTCGAAGGCTTTTAAAGGAAATCCCTATCGCTTAACCTTGGGAGGGGAGATAACCTAATAGGAAAACAGGCAAAATGGCCTCCAAGCCAAAAAATATGACCAAATTCAAAGTATACCTTGAACTCATTGCAAATAATTGATTTTTGATTGATTATTACCTCTTAGCCAAATTTGGCCAAAGACTAATAGTGTCATTAGCATCATCTGTCTGTCCGTCTGTTCATAGTCTGGTGTCTACACTGACCGTCGATAGTAGAAGAGGGGAATTGAGCCATCTCGGGTGACCGCTTTTCGCATGTGGACTGAAATTGTTTCTAAGAATAATCAATGTCAAATGATGGGAAGATGGGGGGGGGGGGAACTGTGATTGTATGCCTCTAGAGGGCACTGTGATTAGCTGAATAAACTCTATTCTATTCCGTAACTTGAGGGACTATACACATGTTGCCAATGTTTACAATCGGGTCTCACTTCCGGAGTTGCGTGCACAAAATATCTCGAATGAAGGGAGACAACTCAATTAACATGCAAATTTACAGGCAATGGCCTGAGACGGCTCACACAGTTGTGATTTAGCGTCGTATATCGTAGGAAATTTAAGGATGTGATAAAGTGGTCACAGAACTTATATTCATGCATTGTTCATAAAAAATATTTGTATGACAAATTTTCATTAAAGCAATCTTCAAACCTGGGCCTACAGGGCAGTGGGCACAGCCTATTCCTCGAAAATATGACGAAGGATACGACGGAGATGGTAACCAACAGTTGATAACTCTGTTGGTATATCTTCGATACATGTATTTGATTCTGTTTAGTTATTAGTAAACCTGTACTGATACGTGTTTCAGAAATATATCTTTTGCTACACATTTCTTCCACCTCATGGGAAGATGGGGGGGGGGGGGGGAACTGTGATTGTATGCCTCTAGAGGGCACTGTGATTAGCTGAATAAACTCTATTCTATTCCGTAACTTGAGGGACTATACACATGTTGCCAATGTTTACAATCGGGTCTCACTTCCGGAGTTGCGTGCACAAAATATCTCGAATGAAGGGAGACAACTCAATTAACATGCAAATTTACAGGCACTGGCCTGAGACGGCTCACACAGTTGTGATTTAGCGTCGTATATCGTAGGAAATTTAAGGATGTGATAAAGTGGTCACAGAACTTATATTCATGCATTGTTCATAAAAAATATTTGTATGACAAATTTTCATTAAAGCAATCTTCAAACCTGGGCCTACAGGGCAGTGGGCACAGCCTATTCCTCGAAAATATGACGAAGGATACGACGGAGATGGTAACCAACAGTTGATAACTCTGTTGGTATATCTTCAATACATGTATTTGATTCTGTTTAGTTATTAGTAAACCTGTACTGATACGTGTTTCAGAAATATATCTTTTGCTACACATTTCTTCCACCTCATGGGAAGATGGGGGGGGGGGGGGGAACTGTGATTGTATGCCTCTAGAGGGCACTGTGATTAGCTGAATAAACTCTATTCTATTCCGTAACTTGAGGGACTATACACATGTTGCCAATGTTTACAATCGGGTCTCACTTCCGGAGTTGCGTGCACAAAATATCTCGAATGAAGGGAGACAACTCAATTAACATGCAAATTTACAGGCAATGGCCTGAGACGGCTCACACAGTTGTGATTTAGCGTCGTATATCGTAGGAAATTTAAGGATGTGATAAAGTGGTCACAGAACTTATATTCATGCATTGTTCATAAAAAATATTTGTATGACAAATTTTCATTAAAGCAATCTTCAAACCTGGGCCTACAGGGCAGTGGGCACAGCCTATTCCTCGAAAATATGACGAAGGATACGACGGAGATGGTAACCAACAGTTGATAACTCTGTTGGTATATCTTCAATACATGTATTTGATTCTGTTTAGTTATTAGTAAACCTGTACTGATACGTGTTTCAGAAATATATCTTTTGCTACACATTTCTTCCACCTCACGATGAGAAGTTTACCGTAAAAGATGGTGTCAATTTGACGGGAATTTTCCACGATACACCAACTCAAAACATTTTAATAACTTTCATTGAAAACGCATCCATAATACAAATCGAAATAAATAGTTTTCATTTCGAGTATTATACATGTAGGATCACAAAAATATAATCCTAAACATTTTTGTGTATTCCTTGTTTTTCTTGTAATGTTTACAAGAAAAGTTAGATTGAATTCGCCGAGAATTTTCCTCGATACACCAACACCAGGTTTCAATAGCGGTAACTTACTATAAAAACGCATCCATAAAATAAAAATCTACTACTTACTTTTCATCTCGAGTATTATAGGATCATGAAAATATAAATATTATTGCTGTATCTTTAGCCGTTTTCTTGTATATTTAACGGAAAAGATGGTATCAATTCGCCAGGAATTTCCCGCGATCTATTTACCGACACTAGATATTGACAACTTTACGGTACTTGAAAAGGCTTCCAATTCCATTACATAAAAATCTAAATGCATAAATTTCTTGTATAGTAATAAAATATCGTTTTCGTTTCTTTAGCAGTTTTCTTGTAATAATAATTGGAAAAGATGGTGTCGATTTGACAGGATTTTTTTCGCGATATTCCCGACAGTATAGGTTTTAATAACTTTCCTTTGCAAACGCATCCACAGAATAAAAACCCATGATAATGCATAGAATAGAATGGGATCAGGTTTTATCCGAAAAGGTGAAACAACAATGCAAAAACTGAAATGTTTCTCAAGATTTACACAGCGCTGGTGAGTGGTTCTGAGGGGTACACTTTAGAGAATAACTAGTTGCAACCGAGTGTACTGTCCTAAAGGTACGAGTTCAAGGCAAAAACTAATGGATAAACGCGAAACGCGAGTTTGTAGTTCACCAGTCGGAATTTAAGATTTACCGCTGGGGCATTGGCCAAGTCCCGTCTAAACTCACCTTTACACACGAAAGAGTTACACTACACTTTATTTCACAGTATTGTTTCATCGAGTTTTGAAATTATTTTTCCTTTCAACAGAGGAGGTGGATACCGGTAGCGCGTTTGATTGCATAGATGCTGACATCAATTACAACGTGAAAGTACAACAACCCATATGAGCTGAATATCATGGACTGCTGGACTTCAAATCGCCGTCCATATCTTCCAGATATTCCGTCCCAAGAAATAGATTTTTGGGCAGGGTAAATATAGGCAGCCTATTTGGAATTAGCTACGATGTGTTTTGAAGTAATCGAATCGCTGTATAGAAAAAAAAAGACAACTTCGTAGCTGTTTTTAGTTAAAAATTTACGGCAACTTAGAAAACAATTCTTCGTTAATTAACGATTATCCACATCTTTGTAGTAAACACGACCTCCACAGGGGCTCGTTACCGTTGTTAATTGGTTAAATACAGTGTTTGGGGGAGTTCTGAATCACGGGGAGTTGCGGATCACTTTTCTAATTAATGCCTGATATTTCTTGAAGTAAAGCATCCGATTAAAACTTTTTAGGTTTATCGGAACGTCTGTTTCCGTGGACTGGAATGAATGTCGAACAACCGACCTGCATTGTTTCTTTTCCGGTCAATTCGGCAACGTAATGCTTCCGGTATTGTGCAATGACAAATTGACACCGAGTCGAAAAACACGCGCGATTTTTCCAGTAGTGAATCTGCGCGAAATAAGGTGGGTTTAGGCGGTATATTCAGTATTTATTTAAGTGACAGAATCTTGCTAAATGGCCAAACAAAATATCTAGTGATTTGCGATAAATGTTAACTGACCAGCATTGTAATATAATGGCGCTATGGAGATGTCAAATCCGAATCAAAGAAATAAGCGCCGTTCATAACTTGAAATCGGTGAATAAGGGACCGTCTCACAACTAATACAACAGGTGTAAACCGACTTTAAGATATTGACTCAATATTGGTCAATCCATGGCATTGTCAAAAAATGAATCAATGACAATATACCTGAACCGGAACTATGTACGCGAATCATTCCAAACCTTGGTGAACAAATCATTTTCTCGATATTACATCATCATATTCAATAATTTCAGATATATCTCTTACTCCAATATAAAAAGTTTTATATAAATAAAATTGTTTATCACTGAGCGAGGTTTCTACGAGTTCAATAACTGGATGTCCCTTTATTAACACTATCTGGTCTGGAAAATTTGGGGTGTATCGCAGGTGAGGGGTGGGTGGGGGGGGGGAGGGAGTCAACCCATATATTTTCGCTACCCATAAGGCTAGAGCGCTGCAACATAACACACAGTATCTTTTGTTCAAGCTCTACCCGAAAGAGTAACAAAGTTTAAGATGAACGCTACGATGACGTCGAGTAACGTCATCTCGGCAGCCATTTGTCGACTATTTTTTGGGCCGATTTTTCGAAATTTTAATTTTCCGAATTTTCTTTCATAAACTACCAAATAAAGTAGAGAATAACTACTTTTGTCCAAATAAAATACTTTCTAGTCCTTTTAGGCCAGAAAAATTCGAAGAAATGGACAGAGCTGGCTGAAAAAATGAATTTCTGAGATACCACACGGCCGCCTTTTGAATTTACCTATGATCTTCTGCTCGGCCCAGGCCTAAAATGCCCCCAATATGATCAGCTTTAAAGTCACGAAGTTCCCGCTTCCTCTGTTTTGTCGTTTTGGAGCAGTACAGGAAAGTTCACTAGCCCACCCTCCATGATTGCCAGACATCGTATCCTAAAATGTTCTAAAAAATAATTAAATTGAGATTACAATGCAATTTTGTAGGCTCGCTCCAAGATAAATATACTTCAGAACATTTTCGACGCTAGATCTGCGTGTCATTTGTGCCTGGACTTCAACAGTTAAAAATTCGCTCAAAGGGCGGGGAGAATTGAGGCAACATTGAAATCTTCTCCAGGGCTTCACCGGCCTATGGATGATTAGCAGATCAAGCCAATAAAAATTTCATTCTCAGTGCCTGTAACGGCCGCTAGATGGCGTGATCCGCAACTCACCAAAATGATTCGCAACTGCCCGCGCTGGTGCACTGAAGTGGAGGTTATTTTCTCATCGATTGACAAGTCCGATTGAAGATTTTTTTACATACAATTATAGACGACAGATTTCCCTAGAATATAAGACCAGCAGTCGCTCGCACCTCGTAAAAGAACGAGCGCTAGCAGTCTGGATGTGAAAAGTGATTCGAAACTCCCCCAAACACTAGGTTGATTATAGGGGGTCGAGGTCGGTCTTTTATTACCGACCCCGACCCCCTATAATCAACCTATTTAACCAATTAACAACGGTAACGAGCCCCTGTGCGACCTCAGTGCTAAAAGTACTTTGACTGTCACAATTGTGACAAAATGCAAAATTTGTGACAAAACGCGTTGTAAGTGAGATCTCATAATGTCTTAACTTTGGACAAAACGCGCTGACATATGGTGCATTTTGAAGAAAAATGTCAAAACTAAACACAAATATACTCGTTCCCGAGTCATTTACGAGTGCGAACCTTGAAGGTATCTGCATATGAGGGAATAACCCTGGAATCATCTGGAGAACCGCGATCGTTTTGAGCATATATATATATATCTACCATCGAAATAACCTGGCAGCCCTAGCTCTAATTGTTATCGGCTATACATGCAACAAACAAAGAAAATTTATGCAGTTCTGCTGTTGACAAGCTGCAAAGTAGACGACTAATTAAAATGGACAGACTTTAGCAGAAGTAGGGGAAGGTAGGGCAAAACGGAACCACGGGGCAAAAACGGAACATTCATGGATTAATTCCAAGGAGTTATCAATACTTGGCTATAATTAGTGAAATCATGATGTTAGGTCTCACATGACAAAATATGTTTTTAATTTTTGAGAGACGGCAACAGGGGCAAAATTAAGACAGACAAATAAAATAGAACCCTTCTGATCTTATATTATTTGGTGGCACCGGAAAAAATTGTTCCATAAGGAGTATCCGGACAACAAATGTTTCCTCAATGCCTTGCTCACTAACATTTCAGGTCAGAAGTATAAAAAAAATAGAATACTGAAACATTGCATTTTTTATATCTGAAGTTGAAAATACGCATTTCGGGGCAAAATGGACCGGGGTTCCGTTTTGCCCCTTATGGCCGATCTCCAGGTAAATTCATACCAAATTCTTGCGCAGTGATCAAGTAAACCTGTTGTTTTTGTTGTTTTTTTGGTTTTTTTTTTTTTTCAATTTTCGGGGGCCAAGGAATATAATTGTTTCGTCAAATTTTATCAAATATATTGCTCATTACTCGGCTTAAAGATAGAACACATAATAACTCCTCTGAAATACTAATATTATTCAAACTAGAAGGATATAAATAATAAAATGTAACTGTTTTGGACCGTTAAAATGACTTTAGGACAACATATTCAACACTTTTGCATTTTCCTCCTACAGTAGTTTTGTGAGTTCCGAATCAGGGGGAGTTGCGGATCACTTTCCTCATTAATGCCTGATATTTCTAAAAATAAAGCATCTGTATCAATCTTTTTTCGGTTTATTTGAACGTCTGTTTCTGTGGACTCAAATGAATGTCAAACAACCGACATGCATTCTTTCTTCACTGGTCAATTGGGCAACGTAATACTTCGGGTACTGTGCAATGACAAATTGACACCAGGTCGAAAAACACGTACGATTTTTCCAGTGTTGAATTTACGCGAAATAATGTGAGTTGAAGCGGCAATTTCAGTATTTATTAGAGTGACAGAATCATATTAATGGTCAAACAAAATATCTAATGATTTGCAATAAATGTTAACTGCATGAGGATTGTGACATAATGCCGCTGTAGAGAGGTCAATTCGGAATCAACGAAATAAGCGCCGTTTATAACTTGCCCCCTAGACTGATAAAAATTCCATTCTCAGTGGCTGTAACGGCCGCTAGATGGCGTGATCCGCATCTCACCAAAATGATTCGCAACTGCCCACGCTTGCGCACTAAAACAGAAGCCATGTTCTCATCGACTGACAGGTCCGATTGGAGAAATTCTTGCATACAATTAGAAGACGACAGATTTTCCTAGAATATAAGACCAACAATCGCTCTCAACCCGTAACAGAACGAGCGCTAGCAATGTGGATGTAAAAAGTGATTCGGAACTCCCCCATAAACTGTACTTTCGATCCAATGGCAAATATATGCTCCTATAGCCTATATCCATCTTACCCATAAGAGTCAATCACGTTTGATGGATAAATAGCCAAATTATGACGAGCAAGTTCTAGGTGGGTGTTTTGCTAAGATTATCGTAAGTTAACAGTGTTTTTCCTATTGGGGCAAAATGGACCAGGGGTCCACAGGAGGACCATAGCCTAGGGGGTCCATTTCCCCCACATGACGGTCCGTTTTGCCCCTACCTGTGTGGAAGAACTGATCATCATTCCAAAAGTTTGTTTTGTTTGGCCATATAGGGGGGCATAAAGGGTGTTGTGCGCCTCAATCACATTCCTCCCTCCCTCCCCGGCTCCCTATAGTACGTCACTGCGAACGTAAACAAAAAGTCTTTTTAATTTAGCGTATGTTCGGTGTGAGGTGTCTCTATAAGATAAGATAAAATTTATTGATCAAGATACGCAGCATTTGCAGACCGGCAATACAGTTAACACACACATGAACAGCAGTAAACCAATTGTTTATGGTACCGCAGGAGCCGCGGAACACATTTAAAAGTGTGGGGAGGGGGGGGGGGAGGATGCTGAACATGTTGGACTGGTGCTATCTTAGTTCGTACAATAAAGTTGAATCTTGAATCTCTATATGGACTTCTACTAAGATCGCGGCCCAAAAAGAGGGGGGAAAAAGGAAAGGTTTCACACGTATTAACTCTTTACCCCATACGGCCGCCTTTGAGCGCCTTGCACGATCCCCCATAGAACCGCCTTTGAGCGCCTCGCACGCTGCCCCATAGAACCGTCTTTCAGCGTGTCATCGCTGTTCCCATGTGATGGATTACTTTTGCAATTTTTGCGTTTATTTTGAGTAAAACCTAATTAAAACTATACATTTTCAGAAAGCCAAAATTTAAATAAATCGGACTATATAGACTGTTGGTATGTTTTGTAGTAAGGGTAAAATGAAATCGGGAGAGGAACAGAAATAATCGATGGAAAATGCGCGATTAGACACCAAATGTGTTTCGTGTGCTTCAAGAGAAACGTTCGAAAAATTGTAAAACCTGCTTCCAAATTCCTGAATATTTCACGTAACGCGAGTATAAACTACCAAAGTATCTAACCTTGATGACTAACTCGTCAAATCTGCCCATCTGAGTTTATTATAAACATTTCCCGGGACCTGTTGATCTCCCGTTTTAGAATTTATCCGCCATTCTTTCACCATGCTGTGTTTCGTGGACCCATGGCCATGGCGATCACGCGCAGATAAACCGACTGCTCCAATCACGCGGGCCTCTGAAAAGGTCGCTCAAGGTCACTCAACTTTGGGCCAATCAGTGATGCTGTTTTACTTCACCTCGTTACCAGCCTTCGTTCTCCTTTAGGGAAGTATATGGGACTTTTTCAGTTATAGCTCGTTCTATACCTGCCATCTCATGATGTCACTGCGAAATCCCGAATGTACGAAAAATAAGCTTTACAATGGTATACGACAACACAGGTATTACAGCCGAACAACAACAACAGAACGCTGCAAAACGTAGCTAAAATGCGACAATTTCTTCGCTTTTTTCGTGATTTCCAACAGACGGAAAGCAGACACAACACATTTTCTCGCAAGATTACTTATTTTTAGATTAAACGTTGCTGATATTGATATAAAACGTGAACAAATTACGTAGAATGGGCCTGTGGGAGACCATTGGTAAATATTTTTCCACATGACATAGGACATAAAACGGGATATTTTACATCGCTGGAAACGTATGAAAATTGAAATCAGTCCATGGGTTAAAGACCTACGCCATTACAAATCTGTTATGGGTCAGAGAGAGAAAATTCTCCACAAGTCTATGGGGTAAAGAGTTAACAGGCTTTATCTCTGTATCAATTGTCTTTTGTATTATTTTGTTATTATTATGTCATTTGCCATACTCTATATGTGACAGAGTCGAGCAATAAAAGAATTGAATTGAATTGATATAATGCACTCCGACATGAGAGGACTAGGCCTAGAAATTTTTTTTTAAAGATGTGCATGGCTATTCATATATCGATCCGGATGGGACAGGACACCCCCAAGCTCCGTAGCCCCGACCGTGCTTGTAATCTGTTGTTTTGATTGAAAATATACGGTATTAAATAAATAAACGATGTAAATATGTGTTCTGAAGATGCAATCTACAACATAAACAGTAATTTTAAATTCAATTTGAAGACTTTAAAGCCATTTAAGCAGCCAACAGTTACACGTCCAGATATGGTAATAAAATCTGTATTTGTCGTGTTGAAATTTATCTCTCCCTAGTTTTTCCGTGAATTTATTATTATATTGCAGATTTATAAAACTGTGACTATGATACAATATTGCCTTGGCCTATATCATTGGTTATAAGGTTTAGATATAGATCTAGTTCAATAAATTCCTTAGCAAGATTCAAGATTCAAGATTCAAGATTTTATTGTACAGACACCAGTCAAAGGCAGAGTACAAAATGTTGAGAGAAATACAACAAGAGAAACAATAAAACAGTGACATGAATATTTATATATATGTTATATCTGAGAGATAGATATATGTCTGAGTGTTGATAATAACTTGTGGAAGACATTGTGCATTGTGGTTACCTCCCTTTGACCACTGGCGGTTGGCCTTTACAAAAGGTTAATACCAATACAGATGCCGTTTATACAGTAGGCCTACTGACACCTATTATGTAACATTCTGACAAATCGACTTGTCAAATAAGATGGATTAATACAAATACTAATGGTATTACTGATACCAATTATGCAACACTCAACAAGTCAGTTTCGTCAAATACGATAGATCAATACAAATATTATTGTTAGACCTACAACTGACACCAATTATGTAACACTCGACAAATCTTGCTCGTCAGACAGATATCATCCAGTGTCATAATGAAGATGAATTTCTCGATATTGGTCAAAGTTTGGAAGTCTGGATAAGAACATCTAATCTGACCGAACAAATCATGTCTATCATGGGCATATTTTAGACAAGACAACACAAAGTGTATCTCATCCTCCAGCATGTGGCAAGTATCACACAGGCGTTCTGTAACTGGGATTTTTGGTTTAGCATGTCTTCCAGTTTCGATTTTGAGCTTATGGTTACTGAGTCTTAATTTAGTGAAGTTTTCCCTATGGGCCGAATTTCGACATAATTTTAAGTAAGGTTCAAGTTTTATGCTATGTTTGAAAAGTCTAAAAGTTCGCATTTTGTTACCAGAATCGTTGGATGTTGGTTTGTCCTCTAGGGAGGCCTGAAAGCTTTGCTGGAAGAATGCATCTAAAGAAGATTTGACCTGAGAAGTGTTTGTGTTGTCTATGTCAATTGAAAGCTCCTTATTCAGAAATAATTTAAGTTTATAAAGCCAGCCAACTTTTCTACCAGACAATTTCTTTTGTTCCTGCAAAGCATGGTACACAAGTCTGTCAGGATAATCACTAATATAATTATAGAACTTCACCGACTGTACTATCACATCATATATTAATGGATAAATACCCAGTTCACTCCGCACTCCCCAATTGTGAGTGGATTTGTGAACCTGTAATAGGCGTTTGTGGAAACGAAGTTGGGTTTTTTTCCAATAAAAATGTATCTGGATTCTTATATAGAAGAGAATCTACCCCCCAGACCTCACAGCCATACAGCAGAACAGGCTTAATTAATGATTGAAATAAATGGCAGCTTGTATCTATTGGGATGTCTTTCCCATCTAAGTTATTGAACAGTGAGTAAGATGCTCGTAGGCCTTTTCTATGTAACTGCTCTGTGTTTAGACGAAAGTGACCAGTCCGGGAAAATATAACACCCAGGTACTGGTAACGATCAGACTGAGCAATCTCTTGATCACCTAAATACCACTTATAGACAGGTGCTGATGGACCTTTTTTAAATATGACGACCTTAGATTTGTCGAAATTGACAGACAGATGCTGGTCTAAGCAGTATTCTGCCAGTTTATCTAGACAGGCCTGTAAGCCTGCTTGAGATTCTGAAAGTAACAAGAGGTCATCTGCGAACAATAAATGAGAAAGTTGATGACCATTCAAGTAAATGGGAGCACATTCATAGTCGAATTGGTCCTTTATAGTGTCAATAAATATGTTAAATAGTGTAGGGGAGAGGGTACAGCCCTGTCGGACTCCTAGATGACTTTGGAAACTGGAGGATATCTCATCATCCATTCTGATATTGTATGTAATATTCTTATATAAAGAGGTAACAATGTCAAAGGTCTTCCCACCAATGCCATTGTCCAGTAACTTCTGAAATAAAATAGGCCTATTAACCGAGTCAAATGCCTTCCACAGGTCTATAAAGCATGCATATAAGGGATGCTTATTTGAAGTATACTTATCTATTATAGTCCGGAGAGTGAAAATGTGATCGGTAGTTCGATGACCCCTTTTGAAGCCTACCTGATTGGGGCTAATTTTCTGAGTGTTCTCGAGATGATCTGAGATGCGACAGTTAATTACTTTATTAAATAACTTCCCCAGTGCATTACCAATAGCAATTCCTCGGTAGTTGTTAGGATCAGAGTGACTCCCTTTCTTATATATGGGGATCAGAGATGAATCTTGCCATTCGCTTGGGAAGCAACCGTTATCAAATACTATGTTAAAAAGTCGCACAACATGGTCAATTACTGCTGGAATTACACTTTTAAGGAGTTCATTGCATATTTCATCTTCCCCTGGGCATTTTTTATTTTTCAGCTCCTTGAGGGCTATTAGGACTTCTTCGGCTGTAATTATATTGTCAAGATCAGAATTGTATGCCTCCGTAGCATTAATATTTGACGTGCTATTAAAGCCATTTGATGGTTGACCCACAAGTTGTACAAAATGGTCAGCCATAACATGTTTGTCTACTGTAATTATCCTATCAGGTTTACAAGAAACACCTAGTTTTTTCACTAGTTTCCAGTAGTATGAAGCATCAGATTTGTCAGCCTTTTCTAACTTATGTACAAGGTCTAGATAATATTCATATTTCTTTTTGCGAACTAGTTTCTTATATTCCTTCTTGATATTGAGGTAATTTTTCCTACAATTGTCAGACTGGTTTCTGTTATAATGTTTGTAGCTATCTTCTGTCTTGGTCTTTGCTGCCTTACAGTCACGATCATGCCATTTGTTTTTTTTGGAAGATTTATTCATTCTAACTTGAACAGAGGCTTTCGAATTCAGGATATGTAGTATGGCCGTGAAACTGCCAACGCTTTCTTGGACCCCCGCCTTATCATCGGTGTATGGAGTCATTATGAAAGTGTTAAGCATCTCTCTGATTTTATTTTCTTTAAGTGCTGTTTGCACACGTGTATAGCTTTGAGTGTTCCAAATTCTTCGAAATTTAATTTTTCTAAAGAATATATTATTATGAAATCTAGGTGGGGTTTGGGGAGTTATTTTTAGACGAAGATAGCTGAACAGTTGGCAGTGGTCAGAGTAATGAACTAGTGGACATATATGGAAATATTTGACATATGGAAAAAATGTTTCTGATACAATTATGTAATCTACGGTACTCTTCCCATTGTGTGTATGGCACGTGAACTTGCCAAAGTTATCACCAGGGACTCTACCATTGAGTATTATGAATTTATGACTAGTGACCAGCTCGGTGAGCTTGGGTCCAAATGAATTTACAGTAGAGTCCTGGTTCATACGAGTGGTTTCCACAAAGTTACATGTTTCATCTGGTAGATCTGGGAGGTACCTAACTTCATGAGACATAATCAATTCCTGTCTATCACCTATCCTAGCATTGAGATCCCCTCCTACCATTATATGTCCAAGGGATTTAAATCGACAAATAGTTCTATCGAGTTCTTCAAAAGGGTCTAAATCAGAATGTCGCTTCCAGTAAGGAGCATTATGTGGTCTAAAATACACAGTGCCAATGTATAGGTCTTTGTCAGCATTAATACAATCTTTGGAGATCTTTACCCATACCATAAGATCAGAGGAATATACAACTTTAACCTTCAGATCTGAGCGATACAAAATACCGATTCCACCCCTAGGTCGCTGATCAGTAGGTCTTCGAGATGAGTCATTAAAATTTTTAAAGGAATAACCAGAAATATTTACAGGATACTTAGAGGGTTGCCATGTTTCAGTCAACCCCACAAAACTGAATTTCAACAATGAACTAGTAAATTGAACATCAGAAAGTTTGTCATCATCCAAACCTTGAACATTCCAAAATGAACAGCTAAATTGATCCATCGGAAATATTATTATTGATCAAGAAGAGAGAATATTGCAGGAAGCAATGAGAGGTGTGCAAATAGAGCCTTGAATGAAATTATGTGTACATGCACACCAACAATTGTTAGGTTATAGGTTACTTAGATATACATCATCATGCTTATATAAGTGGTACCATATGAAATTAATATTCAGTCAATTATTTGTTCTCTACCACTTCCATGCATATTTGGAATACACATACATGTAGATAGATCTGTTATAAAAAGGTCATCTGTTATAAGAAGGTCATAAATCACATATCAATATTTGATCTTATCCACATTGGATCTGCGTGACTAAAATATTACAATGTAACACTAGTGTGAATCAAATATCACAGATCATCATTACCTTGATCTCATTCACATAGGATCTGTGTATTACAATTGAGTTCTGGTGATAATTAAGCAGATTAACCACTCAGACTTGATTACATTCATATTGGATGTTGCAAATGAAATCTTACAATTTAAGGCATATAGCAACAAATAGAGATATTTGCACTTCTACCTAATCTAATAAAATAAATGACTCGGTTATCCAAACCTGATATCACAGATCATCATTACCCTGATCCCATTCCA